>LOEQ01004169.1:5102-17365 GCA_001685075.1 Bramus lutescens | reverse complement strand
AGCTCCTAACTTTTGCCTGGCCATCTTGCCTACTTCCAATATTCAGGAGGATAACTACATGTTATTCTTTGGGTAGCACAATCATTGTTAATGAGCTTCAAAGGATATGAACATCTTAAATCATAGGAAGTGAAACATATAACATGAACTCTCTGAATCATTTATTTATTTGTTCATTCATTCATTCACTTCACAAATATTTATTGAGCACTCACTATTTTTTTAGACTTTCTATCGTTCGATTTTGCGGTAAGCAATGGAAGGGCTTTATTTGAGACACATTCTGTAGAAGACAAGGACACAATTAAAGGTAAATGATGAGAGCAATCATCAACAAACCAAAATAGTGCCACACAGGTGTTTAGCTAGCCTCTCCTATGCCTGGAATCTGGAAAGGATTTTAAAAAACAAAGAGGAATGAGCAGATCTCTTGAATAAAGAATTAGTCCTCTAAGCTGAGCTCTTTATATGCTGTAAGTGGCACAGACTTTGAGATAATGCTCTCAATAAGTACTTGAAGTGCAGTATTCTATAAGTTCCGGTTAAAACCAGAGCCATTGGCTTTCTGAGTCAGCCCAGCTGGGGCAGAACTGCTGCTTTGTTATAAAAAGCCAAGAAGTCTGATAAGTACTTCAGTCCTAAAAAGAAACCACCGACCTCAGTCTAGACTGGAGGGGATACTGACAAGAAAGGTCATTGCAAGCTCTGTGAAGGACTTGTGGAAAGTATCATTTTGAGCTCTATAAATTCTTTTTATTTATTTTTATTTTATTTATTTTTATTTTTAAATTTCTTTCGTTTGATAGAAAAAAGTAATATATAACCAAACCGAGTTCCCACTTCTTCCCCTCCTCCCATTCCTTCCACATACCCCACCCTACCCCACCCCCACCGACTCCTCAGAGAGGGGAAGGCATATTGCTTTGGGGAAGGTCCAAGGCCCTCCGTACTATATCTAAGCTGTGCAAGGTATCCATCCAAAGAGAGTAGGTTCCCAGAAAGCAAGTACAAGCACTAGCGATAAATCTTTGTGGCACTGGCCCCTCAGTCTGCCCCAGCCATACAACTGTCAACCACATAGAGAGTAACTAGTTTGGTCCTATGCTTGTTCTTTCCCAGTCCAGCTGGTGCTGGTGAGCTCCCATTAGCTCCAGGAGACTGTTTCAGTGGGTGAACCCATCATGGTCTTGACTTCTTTGCTCATATTCTCATTTGTCCCACCCTTCAACTGGACTTTAGGAGCTCAGTCCAATACTCCAATGTAGGCCTTTGCTTCTGTTTCCATCAGTTGCTGGATGAAGGTTCTATGGTGATATTTAAGACATTCATCAGTCTGACCACAGGGCAAGGTCAGTTTGGTACCCTCTCCTCTATTGCTTAAGGTCTTAGCTTGGGTCATCCTTGTGGATTTCTGGGGATTTCTATAGAGCCAGGTTTCTTGCTAACCCTATAAATGGCTCCCTCAATCAAGATATCTCTTTCCTTGCTCTCATCTCTATCCTTCCTCCATCTCCACTATTCCATTCCCTCAAATTCTCTTCACCCCTCCCCTTCTCCCCTTCTCTTCCCCTTCTATCTCCCCTTCTCCCCCACCATGTTCCCAATTTTGTCAGGCAATCTTGTCTATTTCAACTTTCCAGGTAGATCTATATATGTTTTTCTTAGGGTTCACCTTGTTACTTAGCTTTTCTAGGATCGTGAACTATAGTCTCAATATCCTTTGTTTAGATCTAGTATCCACTTATGAGTGAGTACATACCATATTCATCCTTTTGGGTCTGGGTTACCTCATTCAGGATGGTGGGTTTTAGTTCCATCCATTTGCATGCAAGATGTCGTTATTTTTTTTTACCACTGAGTAGTACACTAATGTGTAAATGTGCCACATTTTCTTTTCTTATATAAGCTATGAAACTTAAAATACATTGATTGTTTGTTATAAACTCCTCAGTTCTGAGACTAGCCCTTCCAACAAGGATTATATTGTAAAACAGCTAATATGTAGCCCTTTACATGAGTGCAAAGATAAGATCATCCATCATCATAGCAATCAGAATAATCATCATCACTACAATATATTCAACACCTAAAACATAAATCCTCCAATATTTCTCCAAATTAAATATCCATCATGCCCATTTCACAGATCAATCCCAGAACTATCTAAGTGTGAATAGCAGGCTCTGGAAATAAAGTCCAACCCAGTGCTTTAGTTCCCCCACTGAATGACTGAAAAACACCATCCAAATACTTTGCTATTGACCCTATGTGAAGGTCCAAGTTCTAAATAAGCATCAATAAATCAATAATTGGAGATGGGTGGTCCATAAAGAGCTTGTTATTAAGCTGTGTACAGAACCTGAACATACATATATATATACTATTACATAACCTATTATTCCCATGATTTTCCCCAGGTGATAAAGTTTAAGTAAAACTCATTAAAAATAGAATAAACCGTATATAAATATATCCATCCTTAGTGGAAAAAACTTTGTCAGTGACTTCCAGCCCAATCCAACCAAGCACACATCTCTACTTGAACAAGACATATTTATTCTCATTGCAACAGTGAGAGCCCATGCTGTTAGGAACCACAGGACTACTGAACAGATCAATATAAAATGACCTCTTCCTAGGTAGCATGGTTAAGGTGCTGACTGTAGGGAAATTTCAAGAAGAAAGTTTGTGAACTGGAATGCTGCCAGGAAGCAGGGGAATTCCACCATTACTGAACCAGCTCTTGTATCTAAGGAGGGAAGGGGAAAATACAACTTAAAATCTGATGAATAAAGAAGCAGTCATCGTCCTATTGTCCGGCATCAAGGAAGGCTTCGTATCTGTTGGCTTACACTGTGAGCTCAGGTTGTTTGTATGGAGGCAATTATAAGCACCACAGTTTATGTTATGCGGCATCATGGTCCCCATGTAACTGTACCTGACGCTAGTGCCCCAGGGTTGTTCTTTCTCCACGCTGGAACAAAGGCCTTGCTGGGTAGTTCAAGCCAGCTCCTAGACACACCAAGGCCAGGATCTTAACTGCCAGGCATTGCTTTCTTTCATGTCTCCTCTCATGAAATATAATCCTGGGAAAATGAGGTCTGCAATATATCAATTAGGCAATTGACACTGAGTTACCTTTCAGATGGAGTGTCTAAGAAACTAATTAGCCTATAATTTTGAGAGACCAATATTTCCCTTCAAACAAAATGAGATGGATCTCTCTCTGTGTCAGCATTTAGAGAACATATAATAGTTGTTTTTTCATACAAATAAAATATAAATAAATAAATATCTAAAAAGTGTATCATTGAAGTAAAAATAAAAAATACTCTACAAGTTCCCCCATACACTTACATACATTAAGATTGTTATTACATATATAAGATATTTTATTTAAAGAACAATTATTTAGTCAAGTGAAATTAATGGTTCTACCAATTAATGGACTATCAAAAATGTCTTGGGAATGAAGGTTACAGTGTAAAAAAAATTATATTTGGCATTTACTTAAATTAAGCATAGAATGTTTTGAACTCTAAAGAGTCTCCAAAATTCAGAAGTTTATAGAAGATGTTTATAGCAACTTAAAAACATTCTCTGAGAATCATATCATGTGCTACCTAGTGGTAGAAAGCCATTAATGTGGAATAAATGATCCACAGTACATTATTGATTTACCATTTCATCTTATAAAAAATATTTCAGCCCTTGAGGCTCTGAGAGTATGTAATTTTCAGAGAAGAAAAGTGAAACTAATTTGAAATTAAAGGCTTGGAAAATATGACTAGATTTTATGAAAGGCTGTGACATAAATAGTTCAGTCAATATGCATGTATAAACAGACACATGGAAGCTGTAGAATCCCCTTGGTTCTTAAGGTATAGAGCCCTTAAAGAAGACAGAAACAGCTCAAAGAGTGAACCTTAGTTTGAAGGAAGACATAATGAAAAATCTCCTATAGATGAGATTCATTGGGTTGTACTGAGGAAGTAGAAACCAACACAGAGATAATAGAGGTTGAAACTAGAGATTGTAGAGTAAAGACAATGTAGAGACTAGAGTCATGCCAGGATGCAAAGGGAGCCCAGTCAGCACCAACACTCTGTTGGTGCACTTAGAGCTCATTTATGACTCAGTTTCCACTCACTCAGGTGACACCACAGAGCAGTAACGACAGCCCTCACCACTGTTGCTCAGAGAAAAATCTCCCTTTCAAAGCAGGAATCGCTGACCTGTGATTATTGACAGTTAGTGTGAGCGGCATCCATTGATAGCAAAGGTTCTGCCTTGTCTCTATCAGCCCTATCTCTACCCAGAATCCTCTTCTCCTGAAGAATCTATGAGCTCCAGATCTCCAGGATCATGAGAATCTAGACACCTGCTGAAGTGTTAGGGGTTATAATCTGAAGTAGGAAAGCTCCAGCTTGAGATCTCTGAACCAATAAATATGTACATAAATAGAATGAAAGAAATAGAATTATGATTCCAAATGTCTGTGAAAATGCCAGAATTTCTTGTTTATGCTGGTGATAATGCTAATAGTGACCTCAGAAAGAAGTCAAGAATGTTGTTTATGAAAGATAGGCTTCATGTAGTCACCTTTCAATCAGTCTTTTGCATCATTATTTTTTGTGAGAAGATACATATCTGATTTACTGTTCAGTGCTGCGTCTCTTTTACTCATCACTGTGCATCAACACATGAAATTGCCTCCATGCCAGGTGAGCACTGGAGCATTCTCAGCCAATCAAGGAGACTTCTCATAAGCATAACAAGCCAATTATAGGTGGGCAGCTCAGGGTATTTCCCAGGATATAACCATCTCCTTTGGTATGAGCATGTGATTTAAATCAGGTCAATGAGATGCCAAGGGACAATTTCTAGAAACTTCTCAGCTATAAAGGAAAGCCATAAAGACTTTCTCTCTCTTCTACAAAAATGATGAGGAATGCAGGAAGCTTCCCATGTTACTGACAGTGCCTTAATGGTTATCAGGATCTAGATTCACCATGAATTCTACACTCTGAATAACTAGAAAGAACCTGGATCCTTTACAGCATCCTTAAGCTATTAGGTCATCTAGTCTGAAATCCAGCCTTATACGTGCTCTATGATTATGCATATTTCTTCAAGATAACAACCAGTTGAATTAGACTTCTGCTACTTGTAACCCAAGGCAACTTTTAACATCTGGCTATGGTAACATTAACAGAGTGTTATATTCTGTAGCACTGTAGAGAGTGCCAAATCCTATCCATTTTCATCTGAAAATAAGACCTGCTCTAGCTTCTTCTGGGGTAAAAGTCTGCCCCTCAGATTAAATATAAGAAAAAGTTGAAAAGAGTTTAGAAGAAAAACAGAAATAAAACTTTCTTGGCCCTGCACGGGAGGAAACAATTGAATGAGGCATGTTCTGGAAACCAGAAATGGGGTACAATTAGGAAGCTGGGAAATGAGGTTATCCATCTAAGGTTTTATTTAAGGAAATAGAATTACATTAGAGTAATAGAAAAACCTTAGTACTGCACATGATGGTTGTAATGATCTGTCTACATAGGTTCTGTAGTTTATACCTTTATTTAGCCTTGTTCCTAAACAGGCACACACACACACACACACACACACACACACACTGCAAGCTCTAATATGCCTCTGCCATTCAAGGCAGAAGATGGAAGATGAGTGTATCCATAATGATAATAGGATTTAAATTGAGAAGACTTTAATGTGCTGGAGAAAAGCCAGGACACCTACACTGATGACTCCTTTCAGAGATGAGTCCTCCAGATTTTAATCCGTGTATCCCAAGTTCTGCTTTGCTTATGAATATCATATTCTTCACATCCTGGTGTCTCTGGGGGCTATTTGGATAACAAACAAAGCAAGAGTAGCATTTAAAATGTAGATTGGTTTCATTTTCTGTGTATTAAGTGGGTATTTTGCAATTGTTTTCAGGGGTGCTGTAATTGACAGAGTCACTGTCCAAGGTGCTCACAAAAGCCTTGACACTTTTCATAAAACCCAGCCTGAGACCCACTTACCACTTGCAAACAGAACAGGTGTCAGCCACTCTTCTATAAACAGCAAGACCCTACCCATTCATTATGAAACACCTTGCAGATTCTCACTTAAACATAAAATCAATATGTGGAAAGTAATCCATGTATCAGCACAACCAGCAGCAAACAGAAGAGGAGACAAGTAGCATAAGCAATTTTTTAACTACTTGGAATAAATAAGTTATTACATTTTTTTCTCAATAGGCCTCAGTAAAAGAAAGCAGTTTTTAAACGTGTCCACCTTTACTGGCTGGTAATAAATCCACTTAGCTTACTCAACTCCTCTAGAGTAATTTTAGTACACTATATGTATACACCTTGCTAACTTACTCCAAAAGCCTTAAGATCACTTCAATTAGAATAAAACAAAGATCCCACGAATTGAAAAACTTAAAATCTAATAAGCAAAATACCATACAAATTCTTGCTAATGTAATTAATGCTTTTTAATTTGGCATGGTGTCCCTGCATGTTCCCACGCAATGAAACACATTACTGGTGGCTTCATGTGCAATTTTAATTCAGGAAGACAAAACTATATTTGAATTCTAAACAGATAAAAAGAACATTCACTTGCTGTCTTCCTTTTGAAAGTTAATTGAATTGCAAATATGCATTTTATTTTAAAAGTTTTGCCAGACTATATGACTTAGGTTCTTTTCCTTGTATTGTAGTCCATGTTTTGTTATTGTTACTTTAGGTCAAAATAGACACAGCAACACTCTCCTTCAAATGTCCCAGCTGTGAACTATGTTTTTACATTATCAATGTCATGTTATGCTTTTGACACACAAAATAGAAATTCTAACTCTCAAGAGCATGTGTCTCCTGTGCGTCACATGTCACCCTTTCATTTAAAAAATGGAAAGCTAAACTTTGGAGCAGGAAATTGTAGTTATATTGGGCCTGTGCTTTGGTTATTGTTATTTTCATTATTTGTTGGCAATTTAGTTTCCAGAGCAGGAAAATATAGGACACCATGAGGCCCATTCTCAGCACAGTATGCAGTTATAAGGTTTCAGTGTGTAGCTTGCAATAGCTTTGCTTCACAATGAGACATACATTTCCACCCACCATGCTGGAATGGATGCTGGTAGGACTGTACTCAGCATACGATAAACCTAAAATATGTAGGCTACAAAATATATTACTGGGCAAATAAAGCACAGAGGAAGTTGAATATCTGACAGAGATCATTTAATTGGTGCTCTGCATCTTGCTGTTCTCTGAACTAAATTAGTAAGGAATAATAAAAATAATAGAAACCACCTAAGTGAAACCACTTAAATCCCAAGATGGGTGAAATAACTAGGTGCCTACTGGCCAAATTAATCATGCAATTGTTATCTATTGTTTACAGTTGGAAGAAAGTTCTGTTTGACTGCAGTGCAAATGATTGTCATCCAGCTACCTGGTAGGCGTTCCTGTCTTAAGTTATTAACAGCGCTGACATGCTCTACAAATAATGAAGAGAAGGGTCTCTATTTCTCCAAGTCCTTTATGATAGCCATGAGATCCAGCCAAAAGAATATTCATCACAAATGACCCTGAGGAAGGTAAAGGGTTGAAGCAAATACTCAGACACCCATTTTCCCCCTACAAATATTTGGTGGACCATACTGAGAACATGGCATTCTGATATAGAAGTCCCCTCTGCACGCTGTGATTACCCTTAATGAATAAAGAAACTGCCTTGACCTATAGCAGAATAGAACTTAGGTAGTCAGGGAAAACTGAACGGCATGCTGGAAGAAGGGAGGCAGAGTCGGGGAGAGGCTGTGTAACCCCACCTGAGACAGATACTGAAACTCTACCCAGTGGGTCTTTGCCACTTGGCGATGCACAGATTGATGTAAATGGGTTAAGCTGATATGTAGGAGTTGGCCAATGGGAAGAAAGAGCTAGTGGGCCAACCAGTGATTCGATAAATACAGTTTCTGTATGATTATTTTGGGGCCAAGCTGCTGGGAACTAACTAGTAGCCTACTTACAACAGAATTCTACTGGTATGCAAGAGCGAGAGTTGAATCCAGCTCCTTGTGGTTCTTCTGTGGTTGACCCTAGGAGAAGCAATGCCGTAAGCCTGACTGTTGTCCATGTTATTTTTGCCATATAATGAACAGTGATGAAAGCACTATCTGTAGAGCCAGACAAGCGTGAATAACAGCCTAGGCTCAAATCTTCGATACTCTTACTTGTGTCTTCTGGACTGGTTGTTTAATTTCTCATAGCCCTGACTTTCATAAAAATGAAAGCAGAATATGAATATATATTTTTTAGCGATTTTGAGGATTGAAATGACCTATATAAAATGCCAGGGAAGGTGCTCAGTAAGAGGAGTTTTCATTAAATGACATTAGTGAGGATGACACATTGGCCACAATGACGGTAAGATTTGAGTGGGTAAAGAAACCAATTATCACAGTCTTTGAGACAGTTAAATACAACCTCCTCTGTATGACTTGCAGGATAGAAGAAATAACCTAACGCCAACCACTGGCAGAAACATCCTGTCTTTATGTAGGCACCTCTTGAATTAAGACCTTACACTGTCACAAATACAAATAAACCAGGAATCAAAGAACAGTCATAGATGCTTTCATCTGTTAGCATCTTAACCTGGATTATTCCTCTGTATGTTAAATGGAGGACACATTTGACAAGAGTTTCATTTGTGCAGAGGAGAAAACGTTAGTCCACCATAGTACAAGGCATTATGATTTCACAGTGTGAAACCTACACAATCAGGAGTAGAAGACCTTGTGTCTAAAGGTCAACAGGAAAAAGAAGAAAGAGGGAGGGGTCATCCACTGGGAAGATGGGCATTTTAGAACAATGATCGGCATATAAAAGTCATATATCCTATGGTATTTTCAATAACCTCCTATAGTATGTATGTATCATGCTCCCATTTATATCTAAGAAATATGAATCAGAGAGTCAGAGAGCTATTAAAACATTTTCACGATGCATGAGGAACATAGTGGCCATACTGGATTCACCCCAGGCAGGCAGCCTTCAAAGCCCTTTTCTTGCCATGGTCTTATGCTGTTTCATGCAGTCCTAAGTCATATCACTATTTTGAGTTGCCTCTTATAATGTTTAGCCAACGTTCTCAAAGTGGTTTGTATATGTGAATCCACTGAGTCATTGGCCAGGCCTGTTTATATAATGAGAAATTCATAAAAGTGTAACACAAAAGGTAAGGAGGAAATAAGATCAAAGGGTTCTGTGTCCTATTATGAATATGGAGGATGTCTGAAGAGAATACAGTATTGGTGAAACTCCGTTGAAGCATTTCAGAAGCTTTCTAGAAGGGAAGAACAATTGCTTACTTTTAATCATGGGTGTTGATGTACACCAAAGAATGCTCTTCTGAGACAAGGCCAGACAATGCTTCTTAACAAAACAGGACTTCCAGATCCATTTACTCAGTAATGGGTAGAACAGGATGACTACAAGCTCCCATTTACTCTTTGGCAATACGTACAGCTTGTGGTTGTATTGAAGGCTGGGAGTTCAAATCTTAGCGGAAATATTCATAGTGCAGAAATTGGGAGAACATGGGTAAAACAGTAGGCATGGTGTAAAATATATTGGCTTAAATGCACAGGAAGGTCAGGCACTTCCGAAGAAAGGAAATTTACTCTTTATTAACTTAGTTCTCAGAGGCTTATGTGAGTTAGAAGTGAAATGAATCCCTCTCCCTGGAGATGGATTGCATGCCCTTTATAATTTCTGGCGTCAGCTTGGATTAACTTATAAGCCATATTACTAATGTTTCCTTTGTCTTTCAATAAATTAAGCTTGCAGAGCTAGAGCTGAGATGTTAGGTCCCCTGTTGAGCCAGACTGAGGAATGAGGGACAGGAATGGAGCAGCAGAGTCCTTCTGTTTTAATCCAGCATTCTAATTGTGGAGGGAGGCATGAAATACAAAAAATGAGGAAGCCTGCCATTTAAAAATGCTTTGTATATATTAGAAAATATCAAAGCTGAAATAATCCCAAGGAAGAACTCAACTGATGCTTCAAAGGAGGCATGATGAAGAGAGTGTGTCCTGGCATTCACTAAACCTGTCACCTACACAATGCTCTGTTTTTTTTTATGAGCTGAGCAACTGTAAGGACTTGAAATTAAAAATGTAAACATATGAGCATGTGGCATCCACATAGACAAAGTCTTAATCATTCAGTGCCACTCTGCTGCTTACAAGCACATTTGGATGTTGAAGTTATTGTTCAAATTAAAGCATAGAAGAACTGCTTTTACAAGTCTGCTCTTTAGTCTGCTACTGTCAGAACAATATTTCCAACCATGCAGAAGAACACAGACATAAATGTATGGAAGGCTTTGAAAACTCACAGCTGAGAAGAGATCCACTTTTGCATAAATCTGTACCTCTTGCATTTCTATCATGAAGACTATTTTAGGACAGTTTCAGACTCACAGCAAAATTGAAAGAAGGGTATAAAGATTTCCCATATTTGTCCTATCCCCAAAAATGCATACTCTGCTATCACCATCTCCAACCAAAGTGATATATTTACTACAAACAATGGTCTCTTAGATTCAATCATGTGTTGTAAATTCTGTGAAATGAAAAATTATAGAATGATATGCATCTACACCGAGAAGGAGCTTCACTTTCCAAAAGTCTTCTATGTTCTGCTCCTTCACCTTTTATTCAAACACATAGGTCTTCATCAGTTCTTTTCTTTTTAAAGATCTATTTTTATTGTGTTTAAATTGTGTGTGTGAGAGAGGGGGGGAGAGGCTGTGTAGGTATGTTCTGACAAGGATGCAGTACCCTTGAAATCCAGAAGAGGGTGTTGGGTCTTCTGGTACTACAATTAGACATAGTGTGAGCCAGCATGAATGAGCACTGGTTACTGAACTCCAGTCCTCTCAAGAAGAAAGATTCCTGTGATGCAGTGAGAGTCAAGCCTAGTTTTGAACATTTTAACATGTAGCAAGGTCGATATGAAACAAGATAAGCAGTTTAGGTACCATGGTGAGCCTATTAAACCCAGTCTTCCCAAACATTCTGAGCTTGGGTAAGGATTTTGGTTTTCAAAGGTTAATAGTGCTCTAACAGGAAATGGGGGAGGGAGTAAAAATACCCATTCTTGGCTAACAAGCCCTGGATAATAAAAGCTGAGGTTCCCTGAAAAGATCCATTGGACAGAGTCCAATAGATTCTTTCCTTCACGGGCATATAGGACTGGAAACTATGCATGTCAGGTGGTCGGGAGTTCTACTGGGTAAAATATGTGGTTTTACTGTACACAGATAGCTACATACTGCTCAGGCATTGCAGTGGTTTTTTGTTTGTTTGTTTGCTTATTGTTTTTATTTTTGGTGAGGAAATAGGGTTACCATATGCTCAGATTCTGATGTTTCACTGGTTTTGTTTCCGCCTCTCTCCTTTTCTTTAACAGTTTACGGTTTGTTTCTCTGACTGGTTTTCCAAACCCTAATTTATAAAACAGACTAAGTAAAAAGTTACCATAGTGAAGGAACCAAAACAAAGAGAATACAAAGAGTGAATTAATGCAACAAAATATCTCCTGCCACAGAGATACTATCTGCTTCCAACTGCTGTGATGTAAGCCTCCAGAACTCTCAAGGAGAGGACAAGGAAGCCCAGAGTTAACTGAGTTATTACATATGTTCCATGCTTTGGGTCTGTTTAGTAAGCTTTCAGGGGTAGAAATTGATTCAGTTTTTAAGCAAACAAACTTCCTGGAAAAATGGCAAATAAACTGATGGTTGTAGGGCATTTTTAGAAAACACATTTTATAGTTCTGTTTTAATCAAAATAAGAAGTAACTGACTTGACGTATAAAACTGCTGCAAAGCTTTAGAATCTTTCCTGATATTTATGTGACTGAACAGAGGCATCCCCTGATTCAATTTCCCCTTCTTTGTCTCAGCCAAATAGAGAGAAAACAGAATGTTTCTCTTCCTGGCTGATTTACACTTGTTTGCACCCCAATTTAATACACAGAGAGAAAATGGAAAGTATCCCTTGAATTCTCTACCCTCATCCTATGCCCAGACATAGCTCTCCTGGGTTAGTCTTGTTTTGAGTTTGACCCCAGCATAGTTCAGCCAGTGCTCCAGCTGAAAGTTCCTACTAAAGTGATGTAGGAGGGTCATCTGTCTATGTGTTACTTTCATTGGTTAATAAAGAAACTGCC
>LOEQ01004168.1:121721-132300 GCA_001685075.1 Bramus lutescens | reverse complement strand
GCAGGAACTTGAAGTATATCCCAGGTTATATTGTTCTGTTCTAAATGCATTTGATTCAATTGATGAGACTATATTCAGTGTGCTTCAGGTGTGTTTAAAGTTAATGGCAATCCACTTTACTCCCTTGTCTTTCAGTGTCGTTTAAAATCTACTTGTTCTTTGCAGTGTCTTGGTGACCTAGTGTGGGGCCAGTTTATAGGAACTGCCTTTCACTGTACTTGTCAGTAAGGAGTGACTTCCCTATATTGAGGCAGCAGAGGAGAGATGCAGAATAGCTCCAGAAGGAACTTGCTGGCTGCGTGAGTCATTTCTAAGTTTACAACAGTACTTAGAAACATCCTTTCCTAGAGAGCAGGAGCTTGTCACTTAGGTCTGCAGATGCCTGATGAGTACAGATCTGGGATAAGTATTGAAATCTCTGTCTTTGTTTTTCTCTGATAGCTTTCATCCTAATCCTTGGGACCAGATTCTTGTCCAACTCCACATGTATGCACACTCACTGTGAAGATCTGCAGAGACATTTAACTGCTGGGTTTTCTGATGACCTGCCAGTTACTGCCCTAAACCAGCAGTCACCATGTGTTTCAGGAGTCAGCAAGCTTCATAGACAGATCTGTGATGTTGTTCCTATGTCATCAAGAGTCACTGACTCCTATTGGAAACCAGGACTTCCCTTAAAACAGGAGCAGTCAAGCACCTCAAAGAATTCAATTTTCTATTCAAGTAGAAAAAAAAATCTGTCTAGAAGCTTCTTGCAAAGCCCAGACTGGGTCAAGTCCAACTGGCTACAGTCTAGAAAGACTGCTTAGCTTTGCAACCCTATCCCCTCCTGCTAAGGCTTCTTATATTTAAACCAACATCTCTTGTCAGGATTCTGAGGGTTGTCAAGATGTTTCATTCCCATCACCCTGACATTCTCATATTGGCCAACATCCTTTCTTGCTCTTTCACCATTATTCTGTCAACTGTCTTTGGGGTAAGTGGTAGATAGGACTTGCGATCACAACAGGGCTTCTAGTCTAGGCTTCCAAATACAGTTTCATCTCCAAATTATTAAGTGTTTAGTGGAAAATATTTGTGATTGGGGATAAGAAACATAGCCCCCCCTTTTTTTTGATCCTTGTGTTCTGTGAGTAGATGGAAAGAAGACGTGGTATGATCTGAGCCTGGAACGTTATAGCATTTTCTCAAGCCACTCTCCGTTCCATCCATGTATATCATAAATGCTATATAGTTGGGGAAATTGCTCATGATGTTTTAATCCAACTCTTCCTTTCCTTTGATACTAGAAAGTACATAATAGCCACAAACCTGAGAAGGATTTTCACAATCTATACTGTATATTTCATGGTAAATGTTTACAATAATTATAGATGGAAAAAAATTATAGATGGGACCTACACATAAAGGACACTTTCTTTCTACAGCAACTGTATCGAATGACCTGCTTTGTTACCATCAATATTGATTTTGGAAGGCATCATTATTGGCAAAGACTTGGCAATACTTGCAATATTCTTAGTCACAAGCCAAAGGGGCTGTATTTATTTTCAGCTATTTATGAAATAAATAAAATAGAAAGTTTGTTTATTACTCTTTTATTAAAAACAGATTGTTTTCTCATATGATATATCATGATTGTTGTTTCCTTTCTATTTCTGTGAGTTCCTTCCCACCTCTCCTCCTAGCCAGATATTCTTCCTTTCTCTCTCTCATTAGAAAAGAACAGGTTTATAAGAGATAAAAATGAAACATAACAAAATGAAATTCACTATGACTGAATTTCAACCATCACATTGATGTTGGACAAGGCAAACCAACTGAAAAATGAAAGCCTCAAGAGAAGACAAAAAAATCAGAGACCCAGTCATTCACATAAACAGGAGTACCATAAAAAATAATAGACTGAAATCTACAGTTTTAGTTTACTCTGGTTAAATATTCTTAAGGAAAGTAGACATATAACCAGAGATTATTCAGAGATATAATTAAATACTAGTATACTGTATATAGGAGAGAACAAAATGACAGTTTTGAGAAATGTTTATTGTTTTATTATCAGGATCAAGCTGTGTGATTCTGTTTCCTGATGTAGCCAGAGTTTTTCTGTCTCTCAGCTGATCTCAAATAATCACCCAGAGGCTTAATATTAATTAAAAAATGCTTGGTCAATAGCTCAGGCATGATACTAACTAGCGCTTATGTTTTAAGTTAACCCATATTTCTTATCTTTGTTTTACCACATGGCTTGGTATCATTTTTGAGTATGGCATGCCCACCTTGCTCTCTCTGCCTCTACTGGTGACTCCTGACACTGCCCTTCTCCTCCCCAATATTCCCAATTTGGCCTTCACACCTAACATTATTCTGTTCAGCTATTGGCCTGTCAGCTTCTTTATTAAACGAAACCCATCAATAAATCTTCACAGTGTACAAAAGGATTATTCCTCAGCACCTCCCCAGGTTAATTTCCTTCAGTTGCATGAGACACATGCACTTATTATTTTTGTTAGACCTTAAACAGAGTTATGTGCTCATTGTGTGCAAAATTTCATTATATGACTTAGCAGCTCTAGAACCCTGTGGAATTTTTGAAAATATTCTGCCACAACCTGACACCAGTAAGGCTTAAATGAAAAGGATTTTCCCACTATCATCATAGAGATTTCCCTGTATCTTCTCTGAATAGCTTTATATTAGAGGGCATCCACTTAAGACTTATGTTTAGTAATTACTTGTATGCTTTGTCTGATGTAAAATGAAACAAACCCAGGGAGATGAAAAGCATATGGTTCTTACTTATATAGGAGATCTAAGAATAAGAAATAAGAATAAATGTGGAACTAGGTCCTAGAGTAATGGCTCTTATTTGGTCTGAGGTCTATAGAGGGGACAGGAAGAGATGATGGGCAAAGGGTGAAGAATTGGAGGAACCCTGAGGAACATGGTCAAGAGAGACATTTGACAGCATGCTGACTACAGCCAATGTCTTCATATTTCCATTAGAAGATATAAGGGTTATTTTCATATACATCTTTAGTGAATACATGATAATTAGCTCAAATCAGCCATTTCACAGCAATATAACTTCAAACACATTGAACTTGAGATGTATGTATAATTTTATTTATCTACAATTTTCAGAGAATGGGCAAATGGATAAACATGTTAAATCTTTTTATGTGCTATGCAAGATTCAAAATGTTTACCATCATCAACTTTGAAATCAAACAAATTACTCAGAGAGTTAAAGGATTGTGTAGGAAAGTGAATGACCCCCCGCAGGAGTAACCCATTCTTGGCCTCTTCCAGTCTTGAGCAAAGGTGGATCCTGAACAACTGCACAGCATGCACAGCAGAGTTGAGCTGTGTGCCAGCTGAGTAGATTCAAACAATTTCCAAGCACATCTGCACTTTGAAAGTTCAGCTGCAAGCATCTGCTAAAAACATGTTTGACTGATGGACTTTGACAATCGACAGTTGGCAAATGGTATTCCGCAGGTGACCTCTGAGTTTCTAAGGTGTTTCCATCATTAATCTCTGTCAATGATGGGCTGAAACTTATTACGACATAGATTGCCATGGTCCCTCAGAGTTCATAAACCTAAAATATGAAGCAGGGCTTGAGAATTTGCTAATAGGTGCCTAAGCGATGTTATTACTAGTACCTTGTCACAAGACTATTTGACATCAGGGATCTTTAGATCATTCTTGTGAAGGAATGGACAGAAAGCAAACACCTTCTCCCTTAACAATGAAGTTACCTTCTAAACTGAATATTTAGCAACAGATTCCCTCCTCCTCCTGTGGAAGCCGCTGACCTGGCCACAGTCTTTCTTCAGACTTTCCTGAGATCTTTTCAAGAACTATGTCCACTGGGGCTTGTGACAGCACACAAATTAGTTCACTTTGTTATTTAAAAGGATGAATCCTTGACTTTTAATAAAGAGTACATATATGTAAAGCTACCTATTTTATTGCATATCTATGATATGTTTTATCTAGTTTCTTAATTTTGATAGTAATACATGCTTGGAAATTATACTTTTTATATATATTAGCAACTTTTTGACAACATTTTAGTTCTTTATCTGAAATGAGCATTTTTACAGGTAATTGACCCTATTTTATGACATATACTACTAAATATTTCAAAAACAAATGTTAATTATGTTTATTTTGTAATATTTTCTTAGTTAAATATGATCATTTTAAAATTTTTCCAAAATAAATTCTTGAATATCAGCAGATAAATTGTGTTCTGATGTACATGACTCTGGATAGCCTATCAGTTTATAGATGTCAGAGAGTAGGCTAAGACACCAGACTGAACAATCAAGAGGGACTTGATGACATCAGGTGCGAACTTGGTAGAAAGTGAGTGCTCATTCCCCATCTTATCTGTGCCTTGCACTTAGATGGCTTTTTAGTCCATGTTCACTGTGGAATACAAACTAGGTGTAAAACATGTGAAGTGTTTGCTTTTTGAGTGCTAGACCATGGACCAAAATATCCATTGTCCATAATATATAAATATGTGCGTTATACATGGATTTATTCTCAGCACTAGTTTCTAATCCTATGCAATACTCCAGTGTGTAGGGAACTCACAAGCCAGCCATGGTGGAGGACCTGTCACAGGTACCTCTCTGTAATCTCAATGTTGGGCTCAGTGATTTCCAATGATTATTGATTTTTGTACTGTTGCCGAAGTTGGCTTAAGCAGTTTTCTAATTCTGCTGATTCTGAGCTGTGGAAGTTCCTAGAAAACATGGCCATATTAGCATGCCTCCCTAAGTTTTTCCCCTTTAACACCTCCTTTTCTTTTAGTCGACTGCAAATCCCAGACATCTCAGACTTTGTACTGCCAGTTTTACATTTACAAACGGTATTAATTGGTTTTCTCACCAAAATCTCACACAAAAATACCCAGCAGAAGCAGCCAAAGGGAAAAAGAGTATACAGTGGTTCAGAATTAACAAAACATGCCAAGAAAAGCTGGTAAGTGTATGATGGTAACAGAGGACAAATAACACAAAATGGAACCATAAACACTCAGCACCAAGGACATACCCCAGCTGCCTAGTTCCCCAACACTGTAACACAGCCTTAACTTGTCCACCTCTTGATCAAATCATTGGGTTCTGAATTTAGTAAAGGACTCATCTAGTGTTGGGTCAGAAATGGCCTTGCAATAAACAAGTTTAGCATCCTGTCGATGCTTATAAACCCAGTAATGCTGAGGGTCAAATTTAGCTATCACCTGTGGTAAGTCATTTCTAAAGCATAACATCTTTTCGAAAAACATGTAGAACAATGAACACAGTCAAAAAGCAGAAGTGACCTCCCGTTGTCTTCTTCACGTTTCCCTGTGAATGAGAGAGTTTCTAGCAACATATTTGAAGTAAAAAGTTCAGAAAGATATCCATGGGAAAGATACAATGAAAAGGAAATGTAAGAAAGCTGACTTTAGCAGAAATTCATTAAAATTAATATTATATGAGATTTCCCTTAGCAAAGGAGATGCAATGGGAGCATAGTGCCTTTCCTACTCTATAGAGATATATATTGATACTATTTTTAACCTGCAGAACCATTATGAGATAATTAGCTTAATGAAGCCTATTTGTTGTAACATTAAGGGAAATATTTGACAAATTAAATATATAGTCTACAATATACTGCATTTGCATCAATATAATTAATATGTGACTATGTGAAACAGAGACTGAGCAATGATTCACTATAACAACTGTTAAGCTCAGACAAGTGTAACTGACTCAATCAGGCTTAAAAAAGGAAGAGCAGAAACCCTCACTTTATAAACCATCAGTTTATGTGTCAGAGTAATGTTCTATGTTTGGACTGTAAACTTCCTGCAGGCATGCGCTCTTGATTTGATTGCTCAGTTTTGATGCCGTGTTTGAGTCAATCTTGGAAAACCATTCACACACGAGGATGAACTAGCTGAGTTGTGATCACTCTCCCCCGCCTATTCTTGCCTTTTTGCCTTAACAGCGTCATCCCTTTCCTGTTTAATTCAGATGAATTAACAGTGTTCAGCATCTCAAACCTGATTTCACGCTTCCTCAGGAGTCCTGTGAAATCTCCACGCCTCATCATGACAACAACTCACAAAAGTTAAGTGTGAAATAACTGTGGAGACATGGCCGAAAATGTGAGATTCAGCATTCAGCGACGAATAAAAAAGACACCTGTGTACACGGTATAGAAACAGGATGGACTTGTTCCTTTGACATTCAGTTCCAGCGCAATAGGCTTCTCTGACTGAGAAACTGAAAAACGAATTCCCCAGCGCTGCCAAACTGAGCTGACACTCTAATTACAAGTGCTTTCCAAAACTCCCCAGCTTTCTCCACTTACTGACAATGGCATAAGCATAGTCTAATCATGTCTTATCCAGATGAATTATATGTTTCTCCCCTTTAACTAAGCTTTTCAGCAACCCTTTGTTAAGCAGCAGCTTCAAAATAATTTTAAAATCTTATAATTTATCGCTTTCTACCTCCTTACACTTAGCTTTTTGACAAGTCCCAGGTACGCAACTGCAGACACAGCTTTGAGAGGCATAATTGGCACAGTTATTTACGAACCTTCATGCTCTACAATTTGCACTCCTGTGAATGACGTAGACATGCGGAGGGAGCCATCCCTCTTCCTTGTGACTCTTTTCAACCTCTTTGAGGATGTCATCATAATTCAAGCAGGTTTATTGAATGCTACTCAGAGACAGAACTGGAAGCTTGATTCCAACTATTAATAGAATTTTAATCCATTCAATTTCTATTAAAGTAATTTTGATTCATCAAGAAATAATCACACTTCATTTTCTATTTTTGACTTTTTGTACGGTCAACACCTACAGAGCCATTGAGGTGTACAATAATCAAAGACTCGTTCATGGCTGAATAAATTCAATACCCTCTTTCATCAGTGTACTGCATTAAAAAGTCCCTTGGCATATTTAGCTTGATTGTTTTAGATATTACAGTGGATTTCTAATATTACAGTCCTCAAATACAGCATGAGCAAAGTAAGAATCTGTTTTTAGCCATCTCTTACATGCCATGAAAATTGGATCAAAATAATTTTCTCTCTTCAAAACAAGCAAATGTATTAGCAAGCCTGTAATCTAATCTTTGCATGATAAAGGAAGAGTAAACATTAATTTTTCTTTTGGGTAAAAAGAAGTACTCTGAATAGTTGGTTTTTTTTTCTAGTCTTAGACAGGTACAAATTCCACAGGGATGGAAGGACTGAATGACATTGGGGGAAAACACACCATTGCTCAAATGCCATCTATGTAGGGTGATTTATTTTATAAGTTTAACTACAACCAATGTTCCACATATAATCAGGGTGTATAAATATAATTCAGTAGTGCTATGTAAGAAGATGAGCATAGATTTCTCAGAAAGCTCATGTTAAGTATGTATTAATTATAAATATTAGGCAGACAATGCCTGTCTAAATTAACACATATTCTTTCCCTCTATACTCTTTCATAGAGTTATACATGCAAGGTATATTTGCTTTACTATGTGTTTTTACCTCAGGTGATCGAAGTTCTTTCAAATATAAACTGTATTTTAAAAATATACACAATTCCTGTGTACAATTAATATGTTCTATAGGAAATACTTAAATTGATAGCAAACTGATACTTGAGAAATTTGGGGAGGGCTAGAAAAAGCGAATAGAGATTTTAAAGTCTAGGCAATTTTGGTGGAATGTGCTTGGCATTCTAAATATATGCTGTGATTAAAACTCTTTTTAGGAATCCTTGGAGTGACACCAAATATGCCCAAACCCATTTTTAGGGTGTCTAACTTGCCTATCTACTCATTGTCTAGTTGACTACTAGTCATTAAATGTATAAAAATATTAAATAGTTTTTGATATGCTATCTACCAACCAATATTCATATAGTATATTTGAAGATGATGTTTAATACCTTAAGCCTAAAAGGTTAATCAGTAAAAAACTAGTTCAATAATAAATAATTGGATAACTTCATTACACTGAGGACTTGGACATCCAGGACTTATATGTGTGTGATGTCTGCTGTCATCACAGGAATATCTAAGGACACTTTACTGGGAAACTAAAGCTGGGGGACTCAAGAGCATGTCCCAAGCATGGGCTCACCTCCCATTTCATTACAGTCTTGGTATTTAAATGTTCTTGGAATGAGGTAGAGAGACACCTGGGGGTGGTTAACTCTTCTTTTTAATTAAATTTGCCCAATATTGATTACTGATCTATGACACCGGACGGGCTCATCCCTAGACACCCTGATTTGTGACTGTTCAATGGCTCTCCTCCATCCTGTTAATGGTACTGTTTTCAAGAAGCTCACACCTTCCTACTGTGAGGAAAATACTTTTGTTTTTATTTTGACTGATTCTCTACATATTACTTTTTCAACCAAAGCTCCTTCTTTTAGAGTGAAGAGTTATCAAGGTTTAACCATGTGTGTGCTTTCTGTCTACAAAATACCATGGGGTCTGGAAAAATTATGTCATAATAAAAGAATCTATAGAACTCTTCAATGTCAAACTGACCCATACATGATGAAGTCACAGAGAAGGCTGTGTTTGAACTTTGCAAGTAAGAACTTGGTGACAGTGTACCCTTCATCCTGGATTGGGTTCCTGACAAATCCTTTGTGTATCCCTTGGACTGAAGAGTTTGGAGGCAGCTTGAGCCACATGGGGAGATTGGTTGGAAGGAAGCAGGGAGCAGAGGAGAGAGGGAAAGGAGGAGAAAAGAGGAAACTCATTGGAATTAGACTGAATATGAACGATCTGACCTTTGTTTACCAGATGATAAAATGTTTGCCTTTCCACTGACTTAAATTCTAGCTGATTCACATTCTTCCATCTAAAGTGAGTATTACAAGACAATTCATGACTTTACATAGGCTGGTAACATAGGTAAGCAATTTGAATCAATATTCTAGTTAGTACTATTAGCATATTAATTTATTATTTGTTTGTCATTGATGATCAGAAAATCAAGAACCCATTTATAGACTCACACTTTAACCTGATGCTATGGCTTGAGTACTATAATTCTCATCACTGTTTTGCTCTTCAGGAACTCTCTGAAGGCAGGAACAGGTGTTGCCTTTACCTTCTTAAGCTATGACTTTTCTCTCTGTGTCCAGCTTCTTTCCCCAGGCTGGAAGGAAGGAATTGTAGTCTGCTTTACCTCTGCAGGCTGCTCCTCTTGTCTACCTATCTCTGCCTCACCTGACCAACCAAATTCCCCACTTCCACCTTAAGAAGTTCAGAAGTTTCTCAACCTGAACCCCCTTTGCTATCTATCCTCAGTGCGTTCTTATTAAGACACTTTTTCTGATGGTACATGTCTGAACCCACAGCATCTCAGTCATCAAAGCCTTGAGCTTCTCCCATTAAGGAACTTCGCCCATCCTCAGGTAAGACCACAGCACCTGCACGATCTTAGTTTTACTCGGCGTTCTTCAGAGATCAGTATATCCTTCATGTCATCTCACTTCACACAAAAAGTCACACAATCTAAACCTCTAACTATTGATTATATATCTGCCTTTCCTTACACTCATTCAGTAAAGTCACCCGCACGTGCCCAGATACACCCATCCTACATACGCCCGCTCTACATCTCCCCCACATTGAAATTTGTGGTTGATCATTACACGTGCTTGCATACCGTGTCTCCATTACCTTGTGCCCTTCACTTACTTTATTTGCTGAAAAGCGATCATTTTTTTTTTAGTTTAGATAAATTCAGCTTTCTGCTGAGCTGCTATTCACCTTTTCCATTATGGCTTTAGTTTTTTTGTACATATAGTTGAATTTACCCAATTATGACTCTCTTAAACAACTTAGCTTCAGTCTTCTCTCCGCAGAGTCTCTGCCATCTTTCAGTCTGTCTTATCAGGTTTTCTCAACTTTGCGACTGTTGACTGTTTGAGCTCGAAAATATTGGTGGTAGGAGGGTAGGCAGCTTAGTACCATCGCTCACCACTATCTACTAAAGACCAGTAAATACCTCTTCTAGCTGTAGGATCAAGTAACTCACCAGTGACTGCAAGTGTCTCCAGGTGGGAGTGACCCATGCTCTCTCTTGTGGAGAATGAGGGACCCCGAGGAACTCCCTTCATTCCTTACTGAAGCTGAATCTCGCCTCTGTCCTCTCAGACAGGTTTATGGTTAACTAAGAAGAAGAGGCTGACCTGTTATCCTCCATATTTCTTTTATCACCTATTTTAACTTCCATATTTTTCTGATATCGGGGAATGGACTCAAGGACTTGCATATGCTAGTTAAGGTCCCTACCACCGAGCCACACACAGTGTATATTTACTATTATTTTTATAAGCAAATATATCATTCAATTTGGAAAGGCGATGAAGTTGGAAAGTCTTAATTGTGGGTTATCTTCAAATATATATGGAGTTTTTCTTTTTTAATTTATTTATTTTTTCATTTTTTAATTTTTAAATTTCTTTTGTTTTTATTTTTTAATTAAAAATTTCCACCTCTTCCCCTCATCCCATTTCCCTCCCCCT
>LOEQ01004168.1:94360-108265 GCA_001685075.1 Bramus lutescens | reverse complement strand
GACTTCATATTAGAATATTAAACAATCTTTAAACAACTGTGAAACAAATGAGGAAAATGACCTCGAAATGTAAACAATGTAAAGTTATCTTGCTCCGGAGTAGAAATGGTAGGAGGATGCATGCATACAATAGGTCAAAATAACTTTGCCTAGATATACAAATACTGTAAATGAAAATAGGAACATATTCAAACAATTTAAGTTTGTATTAATATATAAGAATCTGTATCAGTGTCAATTACCTATAAATAATAGCTCACAAGTATTGACTCTATTACTCACTATTATTTTCAGTGTGAGTAAGCTCACACTAATCTACTATCCATTCCAATTTCCCCCTTTGTTAAGAGATCCCTGATCCTACATAATTTCAGACCCAACCCCCAACCCTATACCGATTTCATACTCAACACCTCAATGATGTCCCTAACCCTGAGAACAAACTTTGTTGGGAGAGTGGACGTCAAAGGCCCTGACGAGAGCTAGAATACCACCTTCCTTTTTGCTGTTTCTCATTTTACTTCTGTGACAGTCAGGCTGCTGAAAATGCCTTTCTCTCGTCTTCCAGGCTCACCGTTATTTTCAATAAGAACCCTTTAAGATACAAGTTCTTGAAAATCAAAGAAACATTTCATAAGACAGCTGTGCCCTAATAGGAGGCTTATTAATTTCAGATTCTCTTTAACATAATTAAGTAGGGCATCTTGGCTCTGTCTCAACTGAAAAATCCTTTTCTTCTGTCACCAAATTGGCATTTATCTAATAATCATAATGAAGGCAAATGCTACTTGTTAATATTTCTGTAAAACTGAAAAGAGCTTAAGATAAAAAATCCAAGTAATTTTACTTAACTTGGAAGAAACATGTTTCTGGAAGTTTTCTCAGAACTTTAAGGTAATTCAGACCTATTGAATCTGAGTTACTATCCTTGTGGTTTCTAAGATAGCTTGTGTCTTAAAAGGAACCACGATGGAGTGGAATTGCCTTACTGTAAAAGGTCATTGTTCCAGCTAGTCCTGTGTTTGCTCTGTAGTGAAACAACTTTCTTTTTCTCTCCTCTACTCTTTTTGGGGTTTTCTGAGATGGGTTTGTCTATGTACCCTTAGCTGTCCTTGGCCATGCTCTGTAGACCATGCTGACCTTGAACTCAGTGATCCACTGGTTTGTGCCATTTGAATTAAAATTTAATTTTATTTAAAATAAATCCTGGGAGGTAAAATGAAAGCAGTAGCTATGGACTGGATGTACAAAAGTAAATTTCTTCCAATTACTTTCTATGACATAAAGCTTATACTTTAAAGAATTTTGACAATGTTTGAAATGATGCTCAAGATTTCTGTACTTGAGGAGCTGAGAAGATGGCGAAGAACTTCCTTGTCTTTCAGAGGACTCAGATTTGATTCTTGCTCTACAAATGGATGTTACTCCAATTCCAAGGAATGGGATGCTCTATCCTGGACTCCATTGGCACCAAGCATGCAACTGAGACATATACATATGCAGACAAAACACTCAGGCATATAAAAAAATAATAAGTAAATAAATAAAAAGAAAATAGAGGCAGATAAATAAATAAATACTTAAAGAAACAATAAGAATTCTGCATTTTCTCAGTTATATTTGGTGCCTTGATTGCTGAGATTGTTTTAGATACTTCAACTTTTTTGAGTTGTGAATCTCCGCACTGACATGATAAGAGTCTACTTTCACTGAATTTGTTTTGATGCACTGATTTCTAGAAAAGGTATTAATAATCATGCCATATCTTGTTTTAACCCTTCCTCCAGGAAAATCAGCTAATGTGTTATAACATTGTATGCAAAATGCTAGTGAGCCCTTTTCAGCTTTGTATATTGACAGTTTTCCTCATTTACAGTAATATCACGTTCTCTGCCGTGGCTGCTCCTGTGTCTTTCCCTTAAGTAACCCTGTGTGAAGTCCCCACAATGCAAGCATCTTCTGTAGAGATTATAATGACAAACTTTAGTCTCTGCATCTTTCAGTCTCTAGCCATTTTCCCCTGAGATGCAGATGACTGAACCTGTGGCAAACTGCTATACTTTTTAAGTGAGTTTACACACGAGACCTGGGTGCTCTCGTTATCCCAGAGCACAGGACCTCACGCTTGTTTTGTCTTTCTTCCATCACACAGAGACTGAGACTCTTCCTGGATGACAGACTAAAGTCATTTCTTTTACTGACCTAACGGTTTCCAGTTTGATACAAAGTCATTGATGGCCAAGTTCTGAGAAGCTCCTGGCCATGGAGGAGCTCTGATCACTGCTCTGTGCAAAATGGGTAAGGATTTTCGCTTCTTATGCATCACAAAGTAAACGAGAAAACCTTGGTGGGCACAGTTTGCAGTTTCACAATAGACTGTGCCGTGTCTCTAGGGATCCATAAGGCTCTTGTAAATGCTCTTAGCTCCTGAACACCTTGATGGATGTTCACAGGTTTACACATCGCTAGGGTTTTGCCTAAGCAAAGTCCACAACATCGCCCAAATGTGGCAGGGATCTCTTGTATAAACTAGACACTCATGAGTCAAGATGCTTCTCATAGTCAGGCCATATATTACTCCGCCAGTTAGAGCAGCCAGTAACATACTCACTTCTCTGTGCTATGGTTTTGTAGCTCATGTTTCCTATCTGACCTTGAATTTTAACCCCCGAAACCCTCAGTTTTTCATCTAAAATGGAATAATATATAATATATTGGTACAGTATGAAATGAGATGGCTTACATGAGGGTTTTTCTAGTCCCTAATGTATATCTATGTCTCAATTCTTAAACATTTATAAACAAGTATATTTTTTCACTACCAAACACATACTTCTAATTTATTTTGCTAAATTATTTGGAAACGATGTCAAACACTGATGGATTCACTGATATTATATTTAAGATATAAAAATTAGTTTTCATTTTCATATATCTTCATTGAGGTATTTACTCAGGATGGATGTAGTTTCATCAATAAATTAAGCTTTAATATTTCAATTTACTTGATTGATATCTTTGTAAATATATTTTGATGAATAATTTATTTCTTTGTACTATTCTGTTCTTGAAAGATTCTCTTTCTCCCCCAACCCCGGTGCATACTACCAGGGCTATTTACTAATAACATAACTGCATAATGAAAATCTCTAGATTCCCCAAATTAAATTTTATTCACTATTCATATTTTATTTTGTAGGACTGACCGACTTAAGAAGGTGTTATCAGTCTATTATCTCTCCATGTATTCATTTATTTTTATTTGCTCCAGCGTATTCTATAGGAAACAATGTCCATGTTTTCTCAGACACTGAGCAATCCACAGCTTATCTTCCCTGTTACGAGTTTCTTTTCATTGGCTCGATCTCTAGGAACTCTTTCTCTTCTTCTACAACTCACAGATGACTTTATTTTCCTCTCTTCGCACAGTGTCCACAGTGTTCACATTTCTGCCTGGTAATTATCTTCTTACATTTGAGGTCTTTTTAATTACTTCTTATCCCTTCTAATTTCAGTTTAAGGATACATGCCCAATTCTTACATTATATTTTCAAGTTCTCAGTATCGCACAACAAGACAAACACTTCTTTAGCTTAGAGGAAAAAGTGACCTTTTATTTGAGGCTCATTGTAAATAGTAGGGGCTGAACATGAAGATGTGTCTATTATTGTCCCAGATGAAGACACTAATAACATACCTTGAAATTAAAATACAGAATTAATGTTTTTTGAAAGAATTTTTATTGTCAGAGTTAGCCAATGAATAACGGAACCTATATTTAATTTACTAGGATCCATGGAAATGTGTGGGCTAAGTATGACTTCACAAATGTGATATAACCTTTCCAGACGTTTGTTCATCTCTGGGAACCATTCATAATAAACATTAAGGCGTTATTGAAACATAGGAGACTTTTCTTACAACATGTATTTGGCCATTCGATCCTTCTCATTTCTCTAAGCCTGGATTCCACTTGGCAGGCTAATCCCATCTTTCTTTACCTGCACTTTTCTATAGCTAGTGAATTCTCCAAGGAATATCGCTCCATGGAGACTAAGCCAGGCAGCCCAAGTATAGACTCTGTTCTTGAGATCCTGTTTTCAAGTAATGATTCGGATAAACTGGAGATTGGTTCCCTATCCTGTGTCTCTGGCCGCTGGGATAATTCTCCAAAGACTCCTCTTTGGAGCAAACAGATGGTTTTTAGACACGTGCTTTCATTTTGATTGTACCAGCTTTGAATAATTTAAACTTCCTAATCTCTATATAATTCCTGTATTTCCATTTCCCAATACAATATTTTCCCCTATTTTTGCCTCAGAAATTCCTTCCTTCCATTTTGACATTTGGCTAAAACTTTTCAGTTTTGTGAAGGGCTTCTTTGTCATGTGCCTCCTGCTGCTCTTTGTTACAGTTTTAGATAAGTATGGCTTTAGAAAACTAAGATGCTTCGAGAAACTCCTGTGCTAATGATTTTTCCGGCTAACCATTTGTAAAGCACTTTGTATACATAAACACCACATTAGCCAAGCAATGCTGTTATCACAGCTCCTTTTGGTCTGCACTCAGCTCTTGCTTTAGAATTACCCCAAATAGCTTCACAGAATTTTATCATTGCATTATGAAGAACTCAATAATATGTCTGAACTTTGGCGATGATTTCTCTGCCATTTTACTTGAGAAACAGTCAGCCAGTCCCATCTCGGCTGAAGGTTCTCTTCTATTACTTGGGAAACACAATAGTCCAGTCATATTCAGACTTTTCTCAGGTTTTGGACTTTTACTTCCAAATCTGAGGCTTACCCATCCTCAAATTAAGACTGTGTAACTTCAGTCCACATGTTTCCATGTGATCCAGCGACCTGAGAGCGCACCTTAGTCTCCTTGTACAGAGGCACAAACCACGTCAGCTTCTACTGCAAACAGAAAGCCCTGACATCAGAGACATTAGAGTCATGACTCAGTTCTCGTGTATCTTCTGGGCTATGCTCCGCTTTATTGGCACTTTCTTTCTCAGTAGTTGCTGAGAGGCAGGAATAAAGACAACAGAGCTGTGTACACAAGCCATCAAGACCATAATCAATTTAGAATAAGATGTCAGTCACCCTGCCAGAGGAGATGAAGCCAGTGTTCTCTACAGCATAAATTAGCTTTCACCAAATGATTTTCTTGCTGCCTTGTGTTTCCGTCATCTCTTAAGAAGACAATACTATCTTGGAGTGTAATATAAAGCAGAAACTGAAGCACCAGAGAGACTCTGTCGTAAAGAGAATCAACCAGTCGTGGGAGCAGAGCAAAGTTTGTGCATTATGGCACCAGAGTCTCTACTTTCTTACATGGAAAGAAAAAAATAAATAGCAGGGTATTTAGGGAACAACCAGAAATATGTCATCCAGGATACTACTTTTGCATTACGTTCTCATCAGTTTAAGAAATAAGATACGTAAGTCATTATTCTTTTGTGATTTATGTGCAAAGTTTGAAGAATAAAAAGTCAGAACAAGTGAACAGGACTATGAAAACTCAGGTGTTTTACAGAATGCTTATTTGTGGGATCTGATGCTGAGAATGCAGAACAAATTAGCAGATAACATTTACCCACATCACATACCTGCTGATTTCAACCATCCATGTGTGCGACATCACTCATAGGTTTGGCAACGTGCATTCACCACCCAGCAGATTTCCCTGGCTGGGTGTTTGCCAAGAATTTCTTCCAAGTAACCATTCTTTGCTTCATCTCTGCTTCCCTTTGAAGGCTACATTTTCTCAAGTTGATACAAGCTAGAGTCGTCCGAGAAGAGGAAACTTTGCTGTGAATGTGCTCCAAAAGAGCAGTCGGCAAGCAAGCCTGAAGAGCGTTTTCTTAACAAGTCATTTATATTGGAGGCCCAGCTCACAGGTGCAGTGCCACCCATGGGCAAGTGGTACTGAGCTGTATTAAAAGACAGGCTGAATAAGCTATGAGGAGCAAACCACTAAGCAGCACTCCTCCACGGCCTCTGCGTCAGCCACTGCCTCTGTTTCTTTGCCTGAGTTCATGCCCTCACATTCTTCACAGATGGGCTATGTGGTCAAACTGTAAACAGAAATAAATCTATTTCTCTCCAAGCGGATTTTGCTCATGTGCTTTATTACAGAAGCTCTAGCTTCTCATAGCTCACAGAATCAAAATACATCACTAATTTGTTTCTCATTCTACACATTTTAACATTTGGCCAACTGGCACTTTCATCTTTGATTCTTTGCTTTCTCGGGAGTTACATATGCACAGATTGCTATGGCTCAGCACAAAGCAAATTCTAAATAGATCATTTAGAGCATTTTCAAGGTGACTTTTGGCTGAGAAGCAGAAACTCACTCCTGACCGTATTTTATCCTTTCCCTGAGCTCCTCTTACGCCAGTTCTGAAATCTCTGTTAAAATCATCTTCAGAACTACAGCTATGTTTTAAAGTACCAGTTTCTGTGCTTTTCAATTCAGAAGAAGATGTAAAACATGAAAATGTGAATCCCAAACAATTAAAATTGCACAGCTATTCTGTCTAGGGGCTCCTCCATTGAATAACGAGAGAGAGGGGTGGAGAGATGGCCCAGGAGATAAGAGAGTTTATTGCACATGCATGAGTCTCTAATTTCAAATCTCCAAGGAACGACCAAGTCAAAGGCCAACTGTACCATGGATGTGCTCATAACCTTAGTGCCCTGGGTAGGCAGAGACTGTAGACCATTTCTCCATAGCAACTAGCCTACAGTCAGATTCAGTCTGAGATTCTGTCCTAGAGGAACAAAGCAGACAGTGATCGAACTGGTTACTTGATGCTCTTAAGCTTGGCAAAGGCATAACACCTACACAGCATCTGTGCCACAGCACACACATATACATACGCACACATGCACACATGCACACACACTTGAGAACTGATAGAGAACATCTTATAAAGTGCTGCTCTATCATGAAGGAACTTTGGAGCATTGCTGAGGCTGTTTTCAAGACACACACCATTAAAAAGGAAAGGTCTGCTAGTGAACTGGGAAAGGCACAAAAGGCTTGTTTCAAGGATAGACCTGAAAGTTTTTGCCTTGCTTTAAATCTTACAACCGAAACCTGGAGAATGTCACAGACTGATGATTATTTTCCCTGTTTCCTCCCCTTTCTTAAATTCCAATTCTAGTTCTATTTCATTTTCCCCTTTTTTATGACTTCCAACTTCTTTCATTTGCTGTCCCCTTGAACTCATTATTTTCCTCTTAGACTTTAAATGATTATATTGTGACCAGACCTGACTGACATTATTTTTAGGCTATAACTTGAGTGGTAACAAACAATATCATATGTAATTCAGCTATCTTAGCCAAAAATTTTTTGTACTTAATTTAAATAAAATTTATTTATTTATTTTTCCAAAAAAGAAAGCAAATTAATTTTTTTTTAGGCAAGGTTGTATCCTCCATCTAGCTTCACTTATCTGTAATTGGTAGTGACATCTATAAATACATTTTTATCTGTGTATTTACAAGTGAATGATAGTATACATGGGTAGATTAAGGCACAGAAGAAAGCCATGAGTTCATTGTCAAGTGCCAAGAAAACATAATAGAAGTGCTTGCTGGGCATGATTCATACAACTGTTCTACTCAACCAAGAGTTCACCAAGCACCTGTAATCAGCCACTGGATTAGTAGAGTGGATGAGANNNAAGCCACAGGGGCAGGATCGATACTGTGGAGAGTATGCTGCAGGGGCAGGTGATGTGGGATTTCCCTCTGCGTGCTGTGATTACCATTAATGAATAAAGAAGTGTTTTGAACCCTATAACAGAGCAGGGAGGGGTGGAGCAGAGCTAGGAAGGAAGGACTGGATGGAATGCTAGGAGAAAGAAGGGTGGAGAGAGAAAGAAGCCATGGAGCCTTGTCAGAGCCAGACAGAACTTTAGCTCATAAGCCATAGCCACCTGGTGATACACAGTTAATAGAAATTGGTTAAATTAAGATGTAAGAGTCAGCTGATAAGAAGCCAGTGTGAAGGGGCCAAGCAGTGATTTCATTAATACAGTTTCTGTGTGGTTATTTCGGTTCTGGGCAGCCTGCTGCTACAGGTGGGGTGGATACTGTGGAGGGTGCGGTGCAGGGGCAGGTGATGTTGTGGAGGGTAGGTAGGAGATGCTTGTGAGATGAATCGGACAGTCATGACCCACATGGAGTTCATAAGACTTTTATTAAATTTCAATGTGGCTACTGTGCTAATTCCATAGTCCTGGTTTCTAATGGAAGTTTTTTATGACATATTTCACAGACTGTCTGTAACAGATTTCCTGCTTCAGCTTCAGAGTACTCTATTTGAGGCAGAGATGGCATTACTTGCAAAGTTTGGATTGTTTAGTTTTTTTCCCTGATTTCTAACTACTATCCGAGTCTCTAAAGAGTGACTGAAATATCATTTAGAAAGTCAGACTATAGAACCGAGTGTGCCTAAACTCACTCTGGCAGGAGACAAGTGTTTGGTATTGTAGTTTCTAGGTTTTTCCCTTTCTTTTTTGTTCATTCTGCAACTAACACCCCCTTACACTCTAATGCTCCCTACCATTCTGTCCTCATTCCCAATATATCAGCTGTTGCAATGTGAAACTTAAAAATATAAATGGGAGAAAGGTACTGAATTTGAAAGTGCCATTTCTGAAGTTATTTCATAATTAGGGTGCATGGCCTGAAGAAGCTTTCTTTTTTTTCTTTTTAAAGTTTTTATTTTATTTATTTATTTATTATGTATAGTGTTCTGTCTTTCTGTATGCTTGCTGGCCAGAAGAGGGCACCAGATCTCATTATAGATAGCTGCGAGCCACCATGTGGTTGCTGGGAATTGAACTCAGGACCTCTGGAAGAGCAGTCAGTGCTCTTAACCTCTGAGCCATCTCTCCAGCTCCCTGAAGAAGCTTTCAGATTAGACACATTTTAAACTTTACTACATTTACTGTTACATGTTTATTATTGGTGGCATGGACACAGGAAGACACAGAGCAGCCCCAACCCCATATAAAACACACAGAAACCGCCATGGACATTCACAGATACCCTGCAATGCCATGGGTCTTCAAAGAATTCTGGGTAAGGAGAAATCACAAATCATGTTGCTTTCTTCCCTGTAGGATCTAGAATGCATTTATTCTGATTAGAATCCCTTCTACCCTAAACACTGAGACTGCAGATGGGTCAGTTGGTGCCACCGGTCTTTTCCTCCTGGAAACTGAGTTCATGTTGTGATATCTTCAACTCTTGCAAGCCCTTCCTGATGAAATCAAGGTAGCAGATTGCAATTGACTCCTTTTTACATTCTCCCACTGTAGTCTGTTGACCTTTTCAGTATTCAAAGCAAGGTTTCCAAAGAGCTGCCCACTCCTTTCTCCTCTTATTAAAATGTCCAGTGACTTGTTGCACGACAGAGATGGAGAATTTTAAAAAGGTCAGCAAGGTTCAATGCACTGCATATTTCTTGGGATTGGTAAAGTGCTTTTAATCTGCACTTTAACTATTTTTAAAAAATAAAATTCAAACAAATGATTCTAAAACAGAACGTACTCTGTCAATGCCTTTTCTAAACTGGATCTAGCTTGCTCATTGCCTTTTTTTATTTAAATCAGTTTTGCTTGTGCTCCTAGTTAGAGAAATAAATGCGCACAACCCAGGTCATAATGATAAGGTTCCAAACAGTGGGGCAGCTATTGTTAATCTTTATGAGCCCAGGCACATGTGTACCTCTGAGTGTCCACTCAGCCAAACCAAACTTAAGAACAGAAACATGACACGACTCTTTCTGCTTCTTCAGGGACACCGCAGGAATTTTGTACAGCAAGTCTTCAGAATTGGTGAGATCATTATGCAGGGACACCTGCTTTGCATTTGCATACAGCAATAAGAAGTAAGTTTAAGGATGATTTGGCAAAGGCAGGGAAGCAAACATGTTTCAGAGGTGTATGAGTGCCCACTGGCCTCTTTGGGTCACAACTAAATTTCTAATTCCTTGCACAACTAAGGTCAATCATATCAGAACACAAGGCAGTCCTTACACTCTCCTTGATATATGTAATTCCACAAACCTTTGAATAAAATTCATGTAAAGCAATTATTTCTCCATTTAATTTGGTACTATGGGATATAGCTATTGCCTAGATAGTCAATTGGAAAAATACCAAATTGGGCAAGGAGTGGGAATTGGGTACAAGTATATAATTTTGACACACAAATTGTGAAATTCTTCTAAAGGTGTCATGTAAACTAAAAGAAGGGGTAAGAAAGTGTAGTGTAAACAAAAATTATATCAGCACATAATAAATGCAGAAAAATAAAGATAGACTACAGTTTGCTATTATGAATTCAAAAGTGAGATTTTTTTAATTATGAGGAAATAAGCTAGGATCCTAACACTGGAACTATGGAAAAATGAATATAGACAGTGCTTGTTTTCATACTCAAGAGTTCAAAATAGCACTCTCAAAACCAGGCTTCATAGTTGAATATGTATTTATAACATCAGTGTGTGTGTGTGTGTGTGTGTGTGTGTGTGTATGCCTCTATTTCTCCGTCATTTAGATAGACAGATATAGATAGATACAGATAAAGATAGACCCATCCCCTGGGAAGACATTCTCTATAAAATTCTGTTAATAATATCTGTTATATGAAAGAGAACTGGTGATGGGTGTATTGAATTAATGACTTTATTTTTATACTTAATACTTGGGATTATCTTGAGACATAAAGGCTTGAAAACCTACTCACTAAAAAAGTCTATGGTTTAAACTATCTACTATAAAGTCCATGTACTAAGTTGAAAAGGAATAAAAACTATATAACAGGTAATATCTGCCATGAAATTATAGCCTCGAGGAGGGATTGGGACCAAATGAACATTCCATTCTCTAAAGTAGCATCTTTTTAACACGGTATTCTGTTACTAAATCTGTCTATTTCCTATTTTATCTTAGTTATGGGAAAGATACACTGCTTAGCTAGGATAATGCAAAAATACTCTCATTTTGGACACATTAGAAAACTGGGAATGGGCTTTGTAATACACCTCAACCTGAGAAATTAGCATATAATGATTAAAACGTGATGAGCTACAGGTCAGATAGACTTGTGTCATTATAAAAATTTCACATGTAAGATATGTTTCCAGTGTTTATGTTTGTACTTAAAATTAGAAGACAAAAACTAGCATTAAAATAATCTTTCTGGTCTAAAACTATTTCTCTAACAGGTTGTAATTAATTAACATTTTAAACAATCTTTTGTCAGTGCAAAGTAGAGCAAAAGCACATACGTGTTTCCTTATCCAACATGTGGAGCAAACACCAAAACATCCAAAATCTTGTGTCCACGTGGGACTACTGTGGTACTCTGTGACCCTGTGTTGACACGGTGACACATAATCCCTACAGAACACAAAGGCTTACTGTCAGTGCAGGTGCTGTGGTTTGGTCAGGTAGGTACTGGAATGAGCAGTCACTGAAATACCACAGAGCCGAGCCTCACTGTCCTGTGAAACCATGGTTTTTCGGTGCTTGCTGTTAGCATCCCAACTCTGGTAGCAATCTGTCTTTATGGCAGTCACACTTTTGTCTTCCACTGAACACTGAACATGGGAAAGATTCATCTGGTCTTATGCTTCTCACTGTGGCTTCTTTCACTGTTTGGTTTTCATCCACCATCCCTCCTTTTTTTGGGGTGGCTTTCTGGCCCACTCTTTGGAGGCCTTCCCCTTCTGAAGAAGGTTCTTTGTACTCCTATCCTTTGATAATCGAGTTTCAGTAAAACCCCCTTAAAATGTGTAATGCTCTGGTGTGGAAGACCAAAGCCTTCTGGGTTTTGTTGAAGGGATAGTTTTTTTTAATATTATTTATTTTTATTTTATGTTCATTGGTATTATGCTGTAGGTGTTGGGTCCCCTGGAACTGGAATTACAGACAGATGTGAGCCTGCTGTGTGGATGCTACACTTGGAAGAGAATCACAGTTCTCTGGAAGAGCAGTCAGTGCTCTTAACCACCGAGCCAACTCTCCACCATGATAGTGTTTTTAAATTAATGAATTAATCAATTAGTTGTTAACTTCCAAGGTGTATTCTGTGATATAATCTTCCTGAACAATAAATGGGAAGACGGCTGATGATATACAGTGGTGTCGTCTTCTGGGCTCTTTCCAGGATGCATACAGTACTGAGCTCCTGGAGTTTTCATTTGGAATTTCCTAAGAGGCCTGACATCAAGCTCTTTGCTCATGCTCACTTGCAGTCTGTGGATAATCTTTGCCGAACTGTCTGCTTGGACCTTTGGTCAATGTTTGAATTAATTTGTTCACTGTCCTAATACTGAGTTTTAAGGGACCATTGTGTATTTCGGACAACAGTGTTTTGACTCTTGTAAGGTCTGCACATATCTTTTCCAATCTGCAGCTTGTTGTTTGCTTTTAAAATTTACTTGACAATGTCATTTGTTGGGCAATTTTCTTTTTATGAGTGTTTACCTTATCCGGTTTATTTTATGGGTCTGTCTGTCCTTGGATATTGTACCGAAAACTCATCATCTTATCACTTTGTGTAACTTACTATTCTTAGACTCAGTCGTATTCTGAATTGTTAAATCTCAATTGTCATTCACTTGCTTATACTGCATACAAAGCCGTGTCCCACACGAATCAACAGATAAAAGCTGTTTACTCAGAAAGTGATGTGTGGAAGAAAGAAAAGTAGGATTGTTCAGGGGCCAATTTCACACACAGCAAAACAAAACCTACAGACAGATTAGAGGAACTTTAGCAGATTTTTGGAAATAAATTAAATTGAGATCTGGACAAAGTTAGAAAAACTACAACGGCATTAAAGCAGGAAACTGAACGTAAGCATGGGACACACCATCACGAATTAAGACCAGCACATCATAGAACTGTACACTACATTCTCCTATTCGGTTTTCCGCGTAGACGTTCGGGGGGGGGCTCGACCATCTATATCGAAAATTATAGTTTTGCACCCAGCTATGTTTTTTTGTTTTGTTTTGTTTTATTTTGTTTTTACTTTGCCCTCTATCCTGATCTTTTGGTCATTATTTTCCAGTTTCACACATATATATTGCTGTCAGTTTGGACCAAGCAGCATAAGAGCATCTCAATTGAAGCCAAGTAGCACAAGAACATCAGCTCCTTTCTTTCCCCTGTGTAAATGTTGGGTCAACTGTTGTGATTCTGTGACCTTCCGGTTCAAATCGTCACACCAGTTTGCTTTGCTTAAGCATATGGAGTGTGGTGGAGCATCAAACTAAAAACTTATGTTAAGTTTTTCTAGTCACAGTGGTAAAGTGTCTATTTGTTATTATTTTGGTTCTTTCTTAGATATACGTTATCATTTGTAATAGTTTTACCCGTAAATACCTTTTGTTCTGTTCGTGAGCTATTTAATGCAATCAGGATCCATATCGGTTACACAGCTAACCATATTAGATACTTGGCTGTCAAGCAAATAATAAACAGTCAAGCAAATGTTTATAATGCTTGCTTTTTAGGTACACTCAAATGATAAAATGTGATTTATTACATTGGTCTTTTTGATTCGAAATTGTGTGTGTATGCATGCAAGTAGATTTTACACATGCTTTATTAGATTTGTGCTGAAGCATCTTAATTGAGGCAGAGAGGATGGTAAGGTAATGAGAGCATATCTCCACCTTCTATTCATCATTTGTTACTATAGAAGGGAGAAGAGCTTTATAGGAACAGGGCATCCCACTCATTTGCCATGATTGCTTATTGATTCCAGGAACTTTGTGGCAATTCTTTCAAATTTTCTACATGGCTAATCATATAATTTATAAATTCAGATAGTTTTACTTCGTGATTCAAGATTCGTGTACATT
>LOEQ01004168.1:60424-85989 GCA_001685075.1 Bramus lutescens | reverse complement strand
TGGAGTACAGACCTAAACAGAGAACTCTCAACAGAGGAATTTAAAATGGCTGAAGGACACTTAAGGAAATGCTCAGCATCCTTAGCCATCAAAGAAATGCAAATCAAAACAACTCTGAGATTCCATCTTATACATGTAAGAATGGCCAAGATCAAAACACTGATGACAACTTATACTGGAGAGGTTGTGGGGTAAAGGGAACACTCCTGCATTGCTGGTGGGAGTTCAAACTGTTACAGCCCATTTGGATATCAGTATGGTGATTCCTCAGAAAATTAGGAAACAACTTTTCTCCAGACCCAGAAATACCACTTTTGGGTATATACCCATAAGATGCTCAATTTTACCACAAGGATATGTGCTCAACTATGTTCATAGCATTGCTTGTCATGGCCAGAACCTGGAAATAATCCAGTTTTTTTAAACTGCTTCAAAAGCTAAAGTTGGCAAAGGAGGTAGGGGATGTATGTAGCGCAGATCAACCAACTGATTATCAGTAGATCCCATGCATTCAGTATTCGTTGCAGTCTTTAATGAGGAGACAAGCCACCTCACACAAGTTTGGCTGAAGGTGTAACCGGGTATTTGCTCTGACATGAAAATGGATTAAAATGGATTAACATTTGAAAGTGAGGGAAGATGTTATCCTTGTCAATAATACAAGAAGTCAAATTAACTCCATAATAAGATATAGTTTTCATAAGCTATGCTGAAAGAAACTAATGAGTTTTGGTGGTGATACAAGATACTAAATTTGGAGGTATGCATATAAATATTTTCAGAAACAATGCTAGACTTGCTTATAAAATTATCAGTGTGTTATGTACTGCTAGTGTGACTTCCCTCCTATGTACTGGAGTGCTGCACTGTTCATATTTTTTCTAGTAGCAGATTCTGAAGAAATGATAAAAGTGGGAAGTTACCGGTGTTAAACCGATTGCAGGAACCAGCACTAGGTGATGGGAGACAGAATATGGAGGGAGACAGACTTATACTCGGCACCACACTGCAGAGTTGAACAAACCATACTGAGTAGTTCTAGAGCCTGAGAGTGTCCAACTGGACGTGCCATGGGTGTGATTAAGCACACATAATATGTGTATTGCCTTCTATCAGTCACTGAGATTCTGAATGGATTAAAGCCTTCAAAACCTGAGGAATTCCTCAAACCAAAATCTGCCTCCGATTGTACAATTGTTGCATCCTTCTTGTTTATCTCTATCTTCTATCTATCTATACTTTATTATCTATATCATATATATCTGACCTATGATATCTATCTATCTGTCTGTCCGTCTATCTATCTATCTATCTATCTATCTATCTATCNCTATCTATCTATCGTCTATCTATCATCTATCTATCTATCATCTATCTATCTATCCTCTATCTATCATCTATTTATCTACCTATCTATTGTCTATCATTCTATTATCTATCATCTATCTATAATTTGTCTATTGATCTATCATTTATCAATCTATCTCTCATCTATCTATCTTTCTATCTATTTATCTATCTATTTATCTATCTATTTATCTATCTGTCATCATCATCATCATTATCATCACCATCTATCTATCTATAGAGGAAGTGGTAAAATATTCACTTATTCATTGATATTAATCCTTCTTGCAATTAATGCTAAGAGTTGGGTTAAACTGCAAGGTAATGAACTTTGATATCATTTCATTATACTCTGAAGAGAGAGGTATTCTCTATCTTATACAATGAAAAACATTACCTAAATAAATCTTTAAAAGTGAGCCGGTGATTTGCATAACATGAACTGAAAACAAGAGCCTTTAAAAAGATTTCTCGGGTTTTTCTGATACAGGATTTCCATTTCTGTCTGATTTGTTTCACGTGTGCTCTACCTCAAGCCCACTCTCCTCACCTCAGCCTTTCTCACTTCCATGTTTGTGACATGGAACCAGAGAGTCCTCTGCTCTATTAATGAACTTCTGAGCAATGTTGTCAATAGAATGGACCATACACAGAAGAAAATATTCCCAAGGCAAGTCCTAGAGAAGGGTCATATTTGAGCTTGGAACCCCTTATTCCAAGCCTCTCTATTAGGTGGCTTAAAAAAAGCTTGCCTGGAGATGACCAATGTCTTCTTTATATGTTCTCAGAAAAGTGATGTGTCTTGGCTCTTCCTCTTATCAGGCACATGGTGTCAGGTAAAATTCTTTCCTTGCAGAATGTTCCATTAACCTAGGACATTTAAAGAGGCTCTTCCTATATACAAATGACAATTTTCCACATGTTATTCATGGGAAGCTTTAAAAATGATTTTTTTTCTTCTACTGTTATGAGAGGATACATGAAGCAATACTGTAAATATTTACATTGCCCTCCATTTTATTAACCAATCTTTCTATGCAATTAAAATATATTTTAATTGATTAGGTGAAAGAATTTCCATGTCTTTTGAAAACATGCCTTTTATATCTTTAGTGTTTGTATATGTTCATGCTTGCACAATTGCATACTTGCTTTTTATAAATCTAGTGTTTAATCTTTATCTAGTGTTTGTATATGTCCATGTTTGCACGATTGTATACATGCTTTTTATATCTTTATCTAGTGTTTGTATATGTCTATGCTTGCACGATTGTATACTTGCTTTTTATATCTTTATCTAGTGTTTGTATATGTCCATGCTTGCACAATTGTATACTTGCTTTTTATATCTTAATCTAGTGTTTGTGTATGTCCATGCTTGCACGATTGTGTAGTTGCTTGCCATGGCAAGGGTGTGGATCGTAGACCAGATAGCAGGAGTTGATTTTCTCCTTCACTGTGTGGGTCCCAGGGGTGGAGTTGATATCCTTGCGCTGATAACATGCATCAACCCGTTGAACCATATTTCTAGCATCTCGCGAGACAGTTTCAATTTTTCGCCATTCCTGTCCCGTTTCATGAGCAGCTCCAGACTCCCACTTAGGCTGTTTTTACTTATTCTCCACCCTGCAGGTTAACAGCATATTACAGTTCTTGATTCCATTTCCTAATATGGGAATATCAGAACACATAAAAGCACTAACAAGCCAGTGCAACCGAAAAGGTTCCAGAAACCCTTTTTATGACCTTGGGAGATGGGTCAGTGGGTAATAGGGCTTTCTATCCAATCAAGAGGACCCAAATTTGATTCCTAAGCACCCACAAATAAAGCTGTACACACCTAGTCTCCCACGAGTGGTAGACAAAGACAGGTTGGTCCCTGTAGCTCTCTGTCCAACCAGCTGAGCTCTAGTCACTATGGCCAGCTTTCTACTGATAGCCCTAGTTTCAAATAGTAATACGAAGAACAGTAGAACGAGACACTTGACCTTATCCTGTAACCTCCACATGAGCACACATGGGAGCAGACACACTGTATGTGCACACACACCACACACATACACACTCAAATACAAGCATGTGCATGCACACAGATGAGTGCGCACATACATAAACTTGCAGCACACACAAGCCTGCTCGTGTACACACATGTGTGCACAAACCACACACACACACAATTCACTGCGTAAGCTCTTTACTAATCAGAGCATGGCATTATTCAGCTGCATTTCAACATGTGGTAATGATTCTTAAATGGATGTAGTATTAATTCCCACTTTCTCTAATAACCGAATCAGTGGAACATTTAATACGCAAAGCTCAGCAACATATAAAATGAAGTAACCTGTTTCTTCCATATGATTTCCAATTATAACTCAGAAATTCTTTGGAATCATTTTATTCCATCATCCTGCCAATTTGCATTATTTACAGTTTGACTTTCCCTTTGGAAGACACAATTCTTTACAAATTCACACTTCATTTTTTGTTTGTAGAAAACAGCCATACTGCCAGCAGTATTTTCTGAATTCCTTCTGTAAACTGCAACTTAAATACTGGCATGGCCAAATGTTCATGGCTCTGGGCAAAGTCAAGAAGCACAATGTACACCCTAAAATAAGTTACATTTAAATTGCTATATTATTTAATATTTATTTATAAAGTAATGGTGTTTTTTGATTATGGAAAACCTCACAATATTTTTTCTTAATTCAATATTTTCTTGGCATACAGAGAAATTTATTAGATACAGATATAATAAAAATAGTGAGCTAGCTTAATTCGAATAATCCAATTAATAAAAATATCAGTCATCACTATTATATAGATAATACATATCAAATTTATATGAATATTATGTATTTATCACCATTTCATAAATATGCTAAAACAAATCTTCAATTTTCATTACAAACTCATTTTTTTAGAAACATTGAATTAAGGATTATAAAATATGTTATTAATTTAGTATTGTTATACATAGAGTATACTCATATAAATATGTATAAACACATGTATGTATGTAAAATAGCAAATCAAATATGATATACAATTTTGTTAAAGTTGTTTACAAGAAATGTAGCATAATATCTTCATAAAAATTATCATTTAGCATATTCTATGTCATTTCTCACATAATGATTTAGGGATAGTTTATTTAAGATGATCTTATAACACTTAGACTTTCATTGCTGTTGTTAGTTTATTTTCATATATGTACAATTGGAGAGAACGGCCGAGGCTACAATTTCCATGTGGAGGTCAAGGAACCACATGTAGAAGTTCTTTTCCTGGTCTGTGGGTCCCAGGGTGGAAACTCAGGTTGCCAATCACTGAGGCACACATCCTCACCTGCTGTGCAGCTCACTGGGACTTTAGAACTCTAGGAATGTGGATCTTTTGAAAATTAGGGTGATCATTTTCACATTTAAAATATTAATAAGCCATTGGCCTTTTTATACTATGACTTCCATGAGTATGTGAGTGACTTCAAAGCATTCATGTTTATTTATATGTATGTTTTAAAAAACTAATGGTGCATTGCAACTTGTGAAGATAGGACACCATAGTCATTAAATTTATGATGATGTGTCTTAAGACACTAAGGGTGTATCACCATGGCAATAAAGCAGGCTGCCTCACCATCAAGCTGTATTTATTGTCAAGGACAGGTGTTAATTCAGTCGTTTTTATAGCTTTGATTTTGTAAAACAGCATGGATTCTCACCACCTTAAGCATTTCCAATAATTACTTCATGGTGTTGAAAGTTACAATATGATGGCAGATCGTTTCAGAAAAGACAGATGAGGTGCTGGCCAGAAGAAAGTGCTATCCCCATGCCTGGGTCACAGAGAGCCAGAGGTTGTGAACCTGCCTGTGGTTGGCTGTACTTTCCAATTTAAAACTGGTAAGTTACTGTAGAAAGCCAGTTTCTGCTACAAGTTGGGAAAATTATTTTTTTTTAAGAATTTGGATTTGAGCAAAGTTAATCTCTTAGCTCCTTTTTTATATTATAATGTTTTTATGCTATCTGTAGCTATTAAAGAATACCAGAGTCATAATAATTCTGTAAAACAGTTGCTCTCATAGTTTCAGAGGGTAAGAAAACAAAAATGAAGTGGCAGCGTCTGTCATTCCTGTTGATAAGTCCTGCCCAAATCCCCAGCATTCATGAGCATGAGTAAGAATTACCATGAGCTTGAGGCAAGCCTGGCCTTTATAGGGAATTCCCAGCTCTCCTAGACTTTAGAGTGAGACTCTCCGCATAGAAACAAGACATTCAAAGGTGCTGTGCTCTCCTGAAGGCCTCCTGACTGTGTCTTCACAGACCTGAGGAGGACATGCGAGCAGTGGGATCAGACTCCTTCACATCTCCTGACTGCTCTGCTATCAGGGCACATCCTGTCACAGCACCTGTCCTTTCTGACTTCTCTCCACCTTCATTCCCTTTGGACAACCTCATCTCAAAACACCTTGCATGCGTACATCTGAGGACTAGGTTTCCAAACATCTGGAATTTGCAGGTCGCATTCAAACCACAGCAGCTTTCCTTGAGTCCTTAGAACTGGACTGATGTAAATGTGAGTGTAAATATGGCTTGCACCCAAGACAGAAGCTAGAGTTAGGCCGTCTGCAAAGAGAACAGCAAATAATACGCAGGGGTGGGAAGAACAGAGCATCGTAGGCAAAAGGGACATGTGATGAGCAATTATTGACAGAATCTTTGCTAGTCTAGTTTCTTGGCAGCTTTTAGACTTTGATACAAACATGCATGAATCTTGGAAATTTGTTCAGCCTTTTTGATACTTCAAGGCAGCAATCTCTTCTCAACATGATCCTAGCTTTAGGGAAAGCACTATGTTGTAAGTGATTACAAATAATGCGCATCCTGAATTCAATGCAAAAAAAAGGTTAGGTATGTATACTTTTTTTTAACCTGAAATTATATAAAATAAGACTCCACAGATTACAACTGTAAAATATTTATTTTAATCATATATAGGAATCTAAATTAATCTATCCATTTATAAAATACTAGCTGATATTTCCTGAGTACCTGATAGGCACCAGATTTTATTTGTATTATACTTAACATGGTCATGCTTTTCCCTGAGCTAGGGTGATCAACTCATGATGGTTTTGAAAAGTATATTTTAATGCCATCATCTCCATAATTTTAAAGGTGAAGACACCGCAGGGACACATGATTAACCATCGAGCAATCTTCACAATTTAATGGAAAATGCATAATGTCATTCCCAGAGCTCCTATTCCTAAGACTGTACTGTTGTGCATCTAAGTTCCTTTTTTAACTGTGTTCTGGGAGAACCGTACGGGAAAAAGTGTGATGCTATGGGAAATTTGTACACTGTGTAAAGATGTTTTGCTGTGATTGGTGTAATATAAAAATGAATGGCCAATAGCTAGGTAGGAGAGTATAGGTGGAACTTCAGGCAGAGGGGACTCTGGGAAGAAAAAAGGAGGAGTTACCAGCAACACACAGAGGAAGCAGAATGGGCAATATAGAGATGAGTTAATGAACCACATGGAAGAACATAGATTAAAGAATGTGGGTTAAGTTATAAGAACTAGTTAGGAACAAAACTAAGCTAAGACCAAGCTTCCATGATTAATGGTAAATCTCTGTGTTCTTACTTGTGAACTGGGAGTCATGAAAGAAGAATCCAACAGCATTTGGTATCCAACATGTGGCACAAACACATGGATAGAAAAGTCACGCAAGCTGGCTTTGCCAGGGCCTCATATCAAACACTCAGAGCAGATGGCTGCCCACTGCAGGGACTCCAGAAAGTGGGTTCAGCAACTTCCCAGAGCTAAGGTGGTAAACACACCTCCCAATGGTACCTGTTGGCATGAGACTAAGCCCTCAGGGAAAAAAAGAAGGTGGTGCAGATCAAGCAACCATACCACCAGACAGCCTAATCCTTGTCTAGCAGTTTAAGGTTTGGCTCACACAGTCAAAGAAGGCTGCAGACATCCAGAAAGCCAGGAGGAGGCTGACAAAAACTCTGAACAGATACAGTATGCTTAAAAGTGTGCTTAGGTACTAAAAAAAGTAAAAGAAAAGAAGTAAAGACAGCCAGGGAAAAAAGTTTAAAAATAGCAAAGTCGTTAAAGTAATATAAAATGTATAAGCCAGGTAAAGATGAGACTTTCACAGGGTGTCTGGATCTAGTATGGTGTTTTATTGACTGTGAAATTTCTAAATGCTAATGAAGAAAACAAAAGCTGATGAGAGACATTGGATTATGAAAACCGTTAAGTTAAATAAACCTATATATTTTAAGGATGTCTTAACTTCAAAATGAAGGTCAGAAAATAATATGTTAGAGGAGAGGAGGGGAGAAAGCTTTTGGATTTCTTCAAAATATATAAAGATCAGATTTGATTGGTGTAGGCTTACTGAAAGTCTTGTCTATAGACATGAAGAAAAAATAAACCAAGCAACACTACAGGACAGGTGATGCCTATGTTAATCCCTCAACATGGAAGCAGCTCTGTGATTGGGTGAGGTAATAAATCTCATTGGTTACAGAGCCCTTATGACTTATTATATTAAATGGAATTATAAAGTTGACAGATGCCTTTTGCCTACATAGGATAAAAAGTCTTGAGGTGACTTATGTATACCACAATTCCATAATTGTATTAATGTCACCTTGTAATATGTTACCTTTAAAAGTTTATGTGTTTTCAGGGGGAAAAAAGACCATATGCCAATAAAGGCAAGTAGCCCCGGTGATTGAACCACTCAGATGCCTCTGTTGCAGTTTCCTTAAAATTCTGCATCCAGACCAATCTCAAAGCTGTTAGCTGAGGTGATATAGTCTCATAGACTACTTTAGCCCAGACTTCAAATAAACCCTGTACTTTCCCCATTATACAGAGACAGGAAAACAAATTTACACAGATAGTTTTCCTAGGAATTGATCATTATCTTAATTTTCTCAGGGTTCCTTAAAGATGCTGTCATCCCCAAGACAGTAGGAAGTAATTTTAAGAGCATGATACTTACATTGCTAAGGGGGGATGGGTGGTTTTAGGTCATTTGGTGAGTTACGGATGTTTGTCATAGTTTAGGGTGGTGGTTGCAAATTTTTTACTGGTCATGGTAAGTGAAGAAACTAAGCAAGGGAGGTGTGATTCAAGGATCTCTTTCTGAAAAGAAAAGGGGGTATAGGGATGATAGGATAAAAGGATAGATTACTGAATCTACTTTAAACTAAAACAAAAGTATAAATTTCAAATATTTTACATTTGTATGGGTTTTGTATACTGGCACAATTTTAAGGTTATTTTTGTTACAACATACTCTACACTTTAAGGTATTTTTGCATAGTGATAAAAATTTAAGGTTATTTCTGTTCTACCGTTTATATGTTTCCACTCTTGCTCAAAGTATTGTACCTATGCAGCTCATTTTAAAATGTAATATAAAATTCTAGCCTTAAAGGCTAATATTGCAAACCATTTAGAATAATTATGAAATACAGATTAGTAGTCATCTATAACAATCAAACTTATAGTCATCTTAGGTATGTATTGTAGGTTAAACAGATATATTTTAAATAGGTAGTCAGGTGGCCTTTAAGCACTTCAGAGACCTACAGAATATGGAATTTAAGAGCTTTTAATAACATAAGGCTTTTTACAATAGTGAGACATCTGCTACTGGCAACATTAATCTACTTCAGAGAAGATGGTAGGAATCGAAGAGCCTCTACATGGAGGTTGCTTTAAATGTGGAAAAGTAAGCCACTTGGGAAGAAACTGTCCTTGCCTCAACTACTAACAATATGCTGCCCAAATTGGACAAACAGGACACAAGAGAAAATGACTGATGAACTTTGCCAACACATGTAGGACAGTTCTTCAAAATTCCCACTACTCAGAAAAGTCTGTCAGATATTCTAATTCTATAGGCTGAAGCTGGATGCCCCAATATTTCAGAGGAATTTTGGATGACGGCCCATGAAGGCAGCCTGGATTTGTCATTTCTATAGTTTTTGGAGTTGTTTGCTTTGCATTTTTTCTTTACTCAGGTAATATTATATTCATCTCAGGTCTCTAATGCAGCTGAAGAATAGAGAATTAAACTTTTGTGATTTGCCCTGTTACAAAATTCAGATGAGAAACTTACGAAAGAGTTGCAAAGTTTATAAAATTGAGAAACATAAAAGCTTAAGTTGTTTATCTAAGAAGACATTTAAGGTCTAAATGATATTTTTAGGATGGTTAGACAAGCTATTACAGAAAAAAAATGGTTTAGGTATAAAACTTGGAACTTAGAAAAGATAGGGTAGACAACATAATACTTTCTCCTAATTTGCCAAATACATATAGACTGGACATTGTAAATGTAATTCTACCTGTTAATTGTACTTACTGTATACATTTTTACTGTTTGCAAGTTAAAACTTTTCCTTTTTCTTTAGACAATACCTGATAATTGTTCTTATTGTATATAGCTTTACTGTGTTAAACTCTTTCCCTCTTCACTTACACAAAAAGTGGGAAAAGGTTGTAGAATACTGTATACACCATAAAGATGTGTCTCTGCCTAAGGCACTTTATGATCTGTTTAATAATCTCTGCTATGTTCCAATTACCTATGGCCTGAACATTAGTATGCATTTCTTTCTTGATGTTGTTCTTTTTGCATGTAGTTCCATTTTGTGTATATGTTATTACCCTTTCTTTCTCCTGGACAGTACTTGATAATTTCTTTCATTGCATATAGATTTGCATTAGGTTTAAAAACCTTCTTATTTAGACAACAGAGGGAAGTGTTGTGGGAACTCATTCAGCCAATAGCCTTGAGTAAACAAGCTCAATGGCATGTTCTTATTTGCTATGTGACAACTGGTAAGCAATGTGTGTGTGGGGGGGGTCTGATTCCCTTGCTCTTGCTCACATTTGGTGTGGTCACAGGTGGCCAAGAGGTGATACAGGATCAGCAGGGGCATCTGCTTTGCTCTGTATCTGTGAGCTTCTGTTTTCATTGCACCCCTTAACAAATTGGTGATTATACTTTTATGGATTCTTGCATCACCAATAGCTAGGGAGGAGAGAATAGGTGGATTTCCAAGGAGAGAGAGAACCCTGGGAAGAAGGGAGGTAGAGAGACACTAGCGAGACTGGAAACAATTTAGACATACAGAAAAGAAGAGAGGTAACTGGGCCAAGTAGCAGAACATAGATTAATAGAAGCAGGTTAATTTAAATTATAAGAGCTAGTGGGACAATACTAAACTAATGATCAAGCTTTCATAATTAATAGGAAGTGTCCATGTCGTTATTTGTTGGCTGGCAGTCCTGACCAAANAAAAAAAAAAAAATACTACTACGGTAAGGCTCAGATATAAGAGAATAACTCCCAATATCAGTGAAAAGTAGATAATCGCAAGCAACAGAAGCTAGCATTCTCAATATTTAATTATTTTAACATTAAAAAAATTACTAGAAATCTTTCAACAATTAAGTGTTCTGATACAATCAGAGAAGCTAGATTTGGAAAGAAAGTTTATGGTTGTGGAGGCATACCCCTTTGGTGGAATGTTTACCTAGCTTGTGCAAGGCCCTGATTTTGATTGCCCATCCAGCCCTAAACCCCACACTAAACTAGGAATGATTTTTACATTGTAACAAAGACACTGATTTTAGTTGGAAGCATTGAGTGATTACATTTTCAGCATAATGTGTATTTCTAGCAGTTTCTGTTTACTGATATGTGTGCTTTGTCTACTCAAAGATGCCTAAAGTGCAGAAAGGGATCAATCAGTTATTAGGCAGGGAAGACAAAAGCCACCTCCCTTGATGTTTAAAATAATTACCCATAATGTTTGTGAAGCCGGTGGAGTCGACGCTCTGTGTCATTTTATTTCTTCTGATTAAAGAGAGAACCTTGTCCTGAGCACACAAATCAATACACGCCGCAGGACTGAGCACAGCATCGTGGCCTTCTGGGTCCAGGTGTTGGAGGCAGTGGTGGTAATTCTCTAACAGATTGTGAGGGGAGAGGCCCTTTTTTCTTTGACCCTGGTGTTTTGCAAACAGACTCCCAGGACGTTGTGGATCTGGGCAATCTCAAGAAGGAGAAAGGCAGCTGATACCTGTGTTGGAGGCAAAGAGGAAAGAGAGTCACAGAGCCCCAAGTAGGAGGCTTCTTTCAGAATTTCAGGAGAGCACAGGGGTTCTGATTATACATCATAAAATGGCTGATGATAGTGGTGTCATAGGGTTTTTTTTTGGTATCAAACAATATGAATCTATGACTGAATTTTCCCTTCTTGGTATCTCTCAAAACTGTCATTGAAGAATGCTTCACAGATTTCTTGAATCGAATTTGAAAATATATAGGATATTTTCTGTAGCCCAAAACTATTCAAATATATTTATTTATTTGAAATAAAATTTGACTTCAGATTTTGCGTAAGTTATAAGTTGGATTACCAACATGCTTGGTTTATATCTTTTCTTTTCTTAGTAGTTAATTTTTCTTCTTGGTAATGTGTGGTTACCCATTCAACATTTGTTTTAAAGTTCACCTTGACCTTGAATGAGATATGCTGTGATTACACTAAAGAACAGCCACTGCAAGGATATCTTTGTTCCTAGATACTTTTATTCCTCTGCCCTTGCTGCCTTCTCTCCCATTGATTTTGTTTGGTTCTGTTCTATTCTACTCTACTCAACATGACCCAACCCAGTGCTAATTTTTCCAACATTATCCTATCCTCTTGTCTCAATATGACATAGCATACTGTCCAAATTATTTCAGGCTTGTGGTAAAGTCTTAGAACCTGTAACTATTTTATTTGGAAATGAATCCTTGAGTTAACTTTGTGCCAACTGGCCGAATTATGATTCTTTTGTCATAATCCTTGGTGATGTTCATTGGTTCTTTGGCTTGATGAATTTGATTTGATTTTTATAATTTTGTATAACTGAAGCATTTGTAACTATCAGTTATCTGTGATTTTTGTTCTTTTTACAAATGAAATGAGACTTTTTGATGTTTAAATTTAGTAACAAGCCTGACAGTAATACTGTGGAATAATGCTCTTTTACACTGTGAAGATTTGTTACTTGTATTAGTTTAATAAAATGCTGATTGGTCAGTAGCTAGGCAGGAAGTATAGGTCAGGCCAACAGACTAAGAGAATTCTGAGAAGAAGAAAGACAAAGAGTCAGTCATCAGCCAGATGCAGAAGAAGTAATATGAGATGCTTCACTGAGGAAAGGGACCAAGTCACATGGCTAAACATAGACAAAAACTACGGATTAATTAAAGGTGTAAGAGCTAGTTAATAATAAGCCTCAGCTAATAGGCCATACAGTTTACAGTTAGTATATAAGACTCTGTGTTTCTTTGGGATTGAACAGCTGTGGAATTGAGTGGGACAGAAACTTCCATCTACAAGCTCTGTATTGGTTGTGTTGTTTACTACCATTAATACACAGTGTGCTTTGGGAAAATGGTATGTACCCTGTCAATTGTATTTAATAAAATGCCAATTGGTCAGTAGTCAGACAGGAAGTATAAGTGGGTTGACCAAACAGGAAGTAGAGGCGGGGGGGGACGATGATGAGAACAGGAAAATTCTGGGAAGAAGAAGAAGCCAACACAGAGCAAGCAAGAGGTTGGCTACCTTACCAAAAAAGATACCAATACACAGACAAGTATTATGGGCTAATGTAAGTTATAAGAGTTAATAAGAAGCCTGGGCTACCTGGCCAATCAGTTTATAATTAATGTAGACCTCTGTGTATTTCTCTGGTGCTAACAATCATATGTACTTCAAAGGTAGTTCTTGATAAACAGGAATCTTCTATATGCTTTCATAAATCAGAATATGACACTACTTCTATATACTTTCAGAAATTCAAATATGACAAGCAAAGGCCAAAGGAGAATCAACATCTTTAGCTTAGTAAAGAACCTTCTCTACTACATGCCATAAACAGAAAGGCAAGTGCTTTATAATAGTTCATGTGTCTAAATATAAAAAATGCATCTGTAGAAATTATCAATAATGAATTCCTTGCTTGTATTTCAGTTTGAGCAAATTCCAGTATGTCCACAGACTCTAATGTGTGTCAATAAATCAGTGAAATGGAAGGCACCATGATGCTGGTTTATGGGAGTGATTTATGAGCCCCCCCCTTTTTTTGCTTCTCATGTAGAACGCATCTCAGAGTACAATTTTGCACACAATCCATTCCTGCCTGCAACAGGGGAAATTCAATTAGAAAAGTTTAGAGCTCTGATCTAAGGACATTTATGCTTACCATTCATTAGAACCCCACTTCATATCCCTTACACTTCTCTATTAGCTCTGCTTTGGGTACCTCTAAAATAACTCATGGGGGGAGCAGCTCCGGACGTCCATTGACTCAGTCTGTGTCATCAGCCTATGTCATTGTTGAGGAAGGCAAGACTCAATGCCTATGGCATTTACTGTAGATTCGTAGATTCGTCTGTCTCACATTCCTCTGAGGTTCTCGGCCTTGACCCATATTCATGCCATTAGGATTGGACTTAGATTTAAAAATCCACCTCTCCCAAAATGGCTCTTTATGGTGTGGAATCACTATCATTCCACCTCAAGGTTCTAATCTTGGCTTTGTGTAATCAGGTCCTTGGCTGTTCTGCCCTGTGTAGTTGCACTGTGCACCATCTGGTTCTGATTCTGTTATCCAGAACAAGGTTTTAGTATTCTCAGACCTCTATTAAATTTTCCAAAGTAGATGACTGATTTGGCTATAGCTGTAAAAGACAACCTAGGGCTACAGACTCTTCCAGTCCAGTAGTTATGTATGCGTGTGTGGTTGTCAGGGCTCATCAAAAACTACACTTTGAAGTGAACAATTCATTTTCTCTAAATTAGAATTTACTTTATCAGGTACTGGGAAGAGTAATGCCCAAATCAACAAGTGCAGTCTGCATTTCCTACATGAATTGAGTTGATTTTGAGTGATGTTTGAATAGAATATATGTATCTTATAAAGTAATTTTATGTTTGATATATGTATAAATTTTTAATGCTTAAAAACTTACAACATTTACCTTTTCAGGGCCTTTAATATTCCTACTTGAAAAACATCTTTAAAAATCTTTGCTTTTAGCTTTGTATAATGTGCAGTAAATTGTCGCTTTCTCTGAATTCACCCTGCTAGTTGTTCTATAATAAAAATAGATTGTGAGATACTTATGAGTACTGTAACGTTTATCATTGATATCTATCAGGTTGGGGGAAGCATACATTCTTTGTGTGGATGGAATTGGTATACCCATATCCTGTTCCTGTTTTATCATTCAAAGAAAGAGACATGATGTCTGAGGAGAAAAAAAAGGTACAGTTATCCTGGGTGGAGTTCTCAGTGAGTGACAGATGGCTCACTGGGGCTCAGACCCCCACATAATTACAATCTCTCTGCCTTATCTGCTTGTTGATAGCCATCTTAAGGTAGATGAGAAGCAACTAAAATAATTATGACTTCCTCAAAATTATTCTTTTGTTATATACATTATAGTTAAAATCAAATTTATTGAAAGAATGTGCTCATGGATTTTTTTTTCAGCTTTTGAGATAATAGAAAGTGAGAACTGAGAAAGATTTTAAATAACAATACAAATTACTATTCATAAATCATGCATTTTAAAGGCTAGAAGAGGCAGAATTTTAAAACGTGCTTTTCTGAAAGATTACAAGCTCTTTGTTCTGAAGCCTGGTGAAATCAGTTTCTTTGCAGGCTTCATTCTGGTCCTCCTTTCCCACGAAGGATCAAGCCTTCTGCTGTCTGCCATCGATGGTGGCTGTAAAAATCCCTGTAAGTCTCCTTACATTAGAAATTGTTCTTCATTCATATAACCAAGTTATGAGAAAAATGCTGTAGCACAATCATAGCCACAGTGGTTGAAAGGAGGGCATGGGGCAGGGAGAACAGGGAAGCTCCTGGTCATCTAAGGGATCCTCTGCTGAGAACAAATTCAGCTGTAGCCTTACCAATGGAGCAGATGCATCTTATTTCAAACAGCTTCACTCAAAATGAAGACAGGTTAGTACAGAAATGGAAAAACAATAGCAAAAACAATTCATTTTCTTAATATCAGTGACTTCTGGGCTGCATTAGGAACCTATATATGATAGAATGATATAATCACAATGGAAGTATATTTTTTAATAAATGATATTCAACTCTCAGAGAGTGACACCCTTTGGTACTAAAACATATAAGACACTGGTGCTAGATATGAATTCAAAATGCTGTAAGACACTGGGCATCCAAATATTTTTGTACTTTCAAGCATATGCTTATGGTATAAAATTGAGGTAAAAACCACCAAAGAAGGCAAGTACCTCCCATTTCAGGTGACATTATAGAAATAACAGTATTTTTTATTCAAACCCACTATATTTTCAACAAAAAAATTGATCTGAGATAATCGACTAAATTAGAGTTCCTTTTCCTTCCAACAGAGCACTGAAATTCTTAGAAATGGGCTTCGCTGAGAGATGGATAAACACTGAAGGATGTCACAAAATTATAATGGGAAGTAGAGTCAAATAATATTCAGAAAATTAACAAAGGAGGCTTTGTGTGTGAAAATGTATGTTGTTTTTTGACAATTTCGACAATGCACAAGAATGTTGATTCTTATTTGTAAATTTCCCTAATCACTACAAAATTGCAAATTTAAAAAGAAATCATTGAAATAAGATAACCAGAAACACTGAAATGTGGCATGATCTATACTTGTACACATACATATAAAATGTCTCTACAAAGAAGAGAGGGTTGTGTATTAATAAGAATTTAGCTCCCCCCAAAAATTATCTCATTTTACACCATAAATTAGATAAATTTCTTGCTAAACAATTTCAGTGAACAACAGGCGTAGGTCTTTAGACTATGCTGTTATTTAAGTAAAGCTGGATCTTAGCTGTAATCTTCCTTTAACTTAAAATATGTTTATAAAATTGGTCTTTAATGACATACAATCTCACGCTTATAATCTATGTAAAGAGAGCTATTGTGTGCATAGGGTACAATGCCATCTTACAAAACAAAACAGTGAGCATCAAGCTTTATAAAGCATACCACAGTCACTGTCATTCTCCCTGAAGTAAGCAGCTGTTGCCATGGTGAGGATCTGACTGAGATACAAGTTGCTAGTATTTCAAAATCCTCTATGTACCCAGAACAACTGAACACTCTCAAAGGATTTACCAGCTGTGTAAATACCTTCTCTGCATGTAATAGCTATGCAGTATTTAACAGATGATTCCATAGTCAAAGGTACCTATTAAAGTTTCATTGTAATTGTGATAACATAATAGGCTACTTCAGAAAGACAGAATGAAACAAGATGGCACAGTGCATGCATTCAACAGGACTAGATGGCATATAACACATTAAAATTGAAATTCAGTATTGATGGAAAATATGATGCATGATTCCAGAGATGTCACAAAATATAGCTTGTTCAAAGACTAATAAGATGTTTCATGTAGAGAGATGTGGAAATAAATGTGGATCATACCAGAGAAGAAAGATGTTCAGGATGTGAGGATCTGGATGACCTTCACAAATCAGAATGTGATCCCTTGAGAATAACCCAGGGATCCTAAAGCTTTAGGCCCTCACTGTCCAACTGGCTGAATGTACTCCGAGCAAGGTAAGAGCTGAGACAGCGAAGCCCTAGGACAAAAACAGAGCCTCATTTTCACAGTCATGCAGAAGCCCAGATCTCTGGGCCAATATTTAAAATAGATTATTTGAGTTATAGGCTTGTTCTGTACCTCTTGGATAGTCTCACTCATGGGTTCGGTTTAAGCTGTGAGTGAGTGAAATCTGCAGACTCTGGTGCTAAAGGCTAAGAAAGGCACTTGTCTCCTTGAACACACTACAGGTGCTTTACAGAGACTGTCAAATTGCCTTTCCTCATGGCATGTTCAAAGCCTCCTAATCATGATGATATGCTGGAGAGGTTGGATCCTTCACAGATTGGGTGTCAGTTTCTTCGACAGATTGTTGTCCATGCTTGACTATGGAAAACAGCTTATGTTCCCCTCACGAAAAAGTGCTCAGCACAGTCGTCACTACTCTTGTCTGTGTTTATTTGAACGTGTTCTGTTCACCCTAAGAACAGGTCTCAGTGTTTTACAACTCCTTTCTGTTAGATTCAGCCAAGAATATGCAACTGTTTCATCAAAACTTCCATAGTGTTTCCTTTTCCAGCCATATTTCTACAAGTGAAAGACTTTGTCCATTGCGCTCAGCAGTGATTTCTTCCTTACCTCGACCAATGCACGTTTCTCCAATATGGGATCTGGGTGACTTGCAGACCTGTGCTGTGTAAACATAGCCTTCCTCAGGCCCCGACTGCCTGTTTAGCAGGCCATTTCTGCTCGTTAAGCTTTTTCTTCTGATATTTTCCAACTAATGTTTGGAATTTCTTTCTGTCCAGTTTAACTCTTGTCTTGCACGTGTCCATGGATAATCTTCCCTGTTGAAGGTTTTGAATGACTGACAATATCTTAATACTCAAAATTGTGTATAAACTCATAAGTGTTGACTGAAGTTTCTATCCCACCCAATCCCACAACCATTCAGTTTCAAGGAAACACACAGAAGTATATATTAATGATAAACTATCTGGCCTATTAGCTCAGGTTTATCATTAACTAGCTCTTACAGCTCTAAGTAACCCATAATTCTTGTCTATGTTTAGCCGCGTGGATTGGTACCTTTTCTCAGTGAGGCATTCTCATCCTGCTTCCTCTGCATCTGACTTGTGACTGCATTTCTAATTTTCCTTTCCTCAGAATTAGTCTGGTTGTCCTGCCTATGCTTCCTGCCTGGCTACTGGCCAATCAGCACTTTATTAAATCAATACAAACAACAAATCTTTTACAGTGTACAAAATCATTACCCCACAGCATATATTTACCTGTTACTTCTCTGTTTCAGTCACATCAATGCTCCAAGTCAATTTTAAATGATTACAAAATCTTTCATGGTTTTATCAATATGCTGCCCTGAACTCCATTTTGTACATTTGAGAGTTATACAATCCCTGTATTTTCTTTTAAACTTGATGAGTTCATTTAGTGCTGCCTCTGTGTGTATGGGTGCAGGTTCATGTACCTGGGTCCCCATCTTTGAAAGCAATGAATGTTCTCCCTCTGCCAGAATCCAACAGCTTCCGATGGCTCCTCAGTTTGGCATGAGCCTTTGTGAGAACCTCCCCATCCATGCTATGATTCATATGGATTGATACAATGAAAATCTTGTATACACAGTCAGCAATGCTCCAAACAGTCCTGTAATTTTCACTCCACATTTTGAGTGTGTGTGTGTGTGTGTGTGTGTGTGTGTGTGTGGCCATGTAACTCACAGTGTTTAGTTCTGTATATCTGCTACATTTCGTCCTGATACACGGTAGTAACCACCCTGTATTTACCTGTCTGCACACAGAAGATTTGCTTGATTGTGTCATATTTAAATTCTCTTAATCTCAGCAAGTTTGTATTGTTCCTTTTCCATGTATCTTCATAATAGAAAAACACCTCAATTTCCTGTTTTACTAATAACTATTCCCAGGCTTTTTCAGAATTTGGAATAGCTGTGGACTAATGACTGCCCAAATGATTTCCATGATGCACAGTATTTTACTTTCTCAAAAATAAAATTAAAACTATGTAGATTCCTGCTTTTATGAGAAAGGTAAATCCATATACCAAATATGTTGGAATATTGATCAATGTTTATTGAATAGTGTAAATACACACTACTTACTGGGTAAAATAATGTTTGCACTCCAGACATTACAAATCATTGCCATATTTGGAAAATTAAATGTTGTTCATAGCTTCCACATTTGATTGTTGGCATGCATGCTTCCATTCATTTACACATATTAAAGCATGCCAAGAGAGAGAAAGCAGAGTGCAAAGAAGACAAAAGAAACACAGATTTTCTACTTAAAAGAAACATACTTTTAAAACAATTTATTGATAAATTAACAAAGTTTTGCTATCATTCTATTTTTTAATATAAAATGCGGATTTATTTTTCTGGAATTTACTGCATGTATTCAAAGCATTTTGATAATATCCACCCCCTACTCCTTTCCTGCAATACTCTTCATTCCTCCCAATATATTCTCTGCCAGTCTTAGGTCTTCTTATTGTTATTTTCCTTTGTTTTTATAACTGAGTTCAATTCATGCTTCCATTATACCCCTAGGCATGGACCATCCACTGGGACAACAGCAGCCTGCTGGTAGCCGCAGCTCCACAGAAATCCGATTCACCTTCCTCCAAGAGGTATCAACAACCAGTGGTTCATCTGCTGTGGGTGGGACCTCATGAACCCCTCCCCGGATCCAGGCTGCAGTCTTTGCTGAAAGTTTGAAAGAGGTCTAGTGAAGATCACGGCAGCTACTCTTTGCTCACGATGACAATAGACAGGTCATGTCCAAAGGACAACAGTTCACCGCACTTCTTGCCATGCACTAACTCTTATTTTATTTCTGCCCACTCTTCCGTGACGTTGTTGTTGGGAACAGAGACTGTTATCTATCTCTCATTTAGAGCTGCTAATTGAAAATCATCATAGAAATAAACTTCAGCAAAGCGAAACGTGGTGATTAACAGGCTACCCATGGAAATTAGTAGTAACTTGTAGAAATTTTATACAGATTTTAAACATATGAACAACATCGATCAGAACTATACGTATGAAAAAAATAACCCAAATTCAGACACTAGCAGATAGATGTAACTGAACAGGGGAATAAGAAATGAGTTATAGAATGAATTGTGGGTGCATTTTTGCATACTTTGTTTGAAGAAATACATAGACCGGAAGAAACAGAAGAAATGAGGAACATGCATTAAATCTATTAGATAAAATATTTGAACATGTGAACTATCGTTTTACTAGGAGATGAGGAAGGTTTCTGCAGCTTGAGAAGATGCTGAAAGAACTCTTCATAAACTAGGAAACCTGGAAGAATGGAATCAAAATTCTCAATAACTCTGGCAGCTCAACTTCCATGAAAACTGCTGGAGAGACTTGACTATCAGAGCATTGAAAGACAAATAGTGGGATAATAAAGATAATAGTGGGTTGGTGTGTGCAGGAGCAAAGGATCAGTCAGAATGAATGCATGGGCACAGGCTTAAAGGAGTGAAGAAGATGACTCACCTCTACAGAGTGGAAAGGAAGCAAGTACTAAACTGGAATTATACTCTAAGCAAAGGGTCATGTCCTTTGAAGGCCAAGTGAAAGTAGACTCATGTAGACTGGCAGTGAGGGCGTTAGGGGTTGGTGTCCAGCACACCCACTCTAATAGAAACACAAGAGCTCGACGGGCAGAAGAAAGCATCCATGAGAACATAATGACACAAAGACAAAGAACTGAAAATTGTTATAGCAAATGATTCGTGTATTATCGTGCTAAAAAGACACACAAGATCCATTGTCTATAGCTGCACAACTTCTCCTGGGCTGAGTAGAGTTAAACAATGCTATAGTTGAATATACAATATGCTTTCTTAAATCATGCATGACACACAGAATCTAATCATCTGTTGTACCATGAAGCAAGTCCAATTTTATCTCTTCAAGTGGGCTTTACCTGAGTCTTTAGTTTTCACCCACAGACTGACGCTGCAGATGAGCTCACGCATTTCTGTTTCTCCTGGTCACATGGACCTCTGTGCCATACCACTGTTGGCTGTGTTTTTCTTGAGTTTCTGCCTGAAGAGCTACAGAGTCTGACTAGGGTATTTGTTCTAACCTCTAGAACATTGTTCCTGAGGGATGCAGAGTTCAACATCCCAGATATTTCATCAGTGTTGATGCTATTTAGTGTATCCCATCCTTTAGCATCAGTCATGGCTAGAAAATGCTCCATTAAAATATCCAGTCTGAAAATTTTTGATAGAAATTCACTGAATTAAATCTGAAGACATACTAATTAGGATTCGCTATGTTTTGAGGGAAACACTCCATTTATTGTGTAGTTTCAGTTGCTAGTCAATCTATGTCCAGGAAAATGCTTAAAAAAATTGCTCAGGCAAATAAGGAAGCTACAGTTTGATCAACAGACAGTGAAAATGGGATTTCCTTACTGCACTCATTGCCTCTTCTTTCCTGTGTTTCTCTGCTTTCCGTGATACCTAAGAGTGAGGAAAGCAAATTTGCATGCTCAGAACACAACCTCCCACCCAGGCACAACTTCAATTGCTATATGCCTTTCTTTAAGTTCTTTGCTGTAAGATTATAAAATTTTAAAAAATGAGTGATTTTATTGAAACTGACCAATGCCCTGAAAACTAACAGCTTGTACTAGAAAAAATTTTCTCTATAGAGATGAATTTAATATAATGTACTGGCACAGAACTCTAGAGAACGCATTTGCTAGGCACCAGATTTCATAATTTCAGATTGTCCTCAAAATGGGGGAAGTTTGAAGCCAGAAAGAACTTTATTCAATAGCGACTATGCCCTTCTTTTTTTTTCCAGGCTGATAAGTTTTTTTTTTAATGCATAGACATGCATTTGTTTTAAAAACCTGTCAAAATTCCTTTGAAAATAAAGGGCAATTAGACAATGACACATCATTATAAGAAAATGCATGAGTGTGCCTATAATGTATTACATGAATATATTAGAAACAGAATAAATGCTGAATATCTTCTGAATTAAAAGTATCTACTACTAGCTGGAGTTGTGGCTCAGTAATTAAGGTCACTGTTCATTCCTCCACTGGACCTGGATTCGGTCCCCAGCACTCACATGACGGCACACAATTGTCTAAAAATTCAGTCTGAGAGGGTCTGATGCTTCCTTCTGACCTCCAAAAGCAACAGGCACATGTGTGATACACAGACATCAATGCAGACCAAACACTATAATGCACAAAAGTAAATAAATATTTTAACAAAGAATCCACTCTATGAAACATATGCCTTTTAGTTTATGAAAGCCAATCATGAAAAAATTGGTAACTGGGTTTACCTTTGTTATTTTTATTTGTACACAGAATAAGCAATGTTAATTTTTCTCTTACTGAATAAAACCCCAAATTCTCTCAAAAGTAACTTCCAATCGCATCGATGTTTGAAGCATTTAGTTAGTGTAAATCTGACTAAAATGTGCTTTAACTGATTTCATTCTCTCATAAATTAACACCAACCATACAGCTTCCTCTCTCATTTTCTGTCGTCACTGAGCCTGCAGGTTTGAAGGAGAAGGCAATGAACATGACTTGGTGGTATTTGATCCCATCAGAATAATGCCAGCACGGGCATCTTCTTTGCTCTCCACAAAGTCTTCAAGCCAGAAGAAAGGACTCAGAAGCTCCCTCTTCACCCTTGGCATGGGGGCCCTCCCTCCAACAGCTGTCGGTGCTGTGAAAAGGAAGTTCTGGGTGTGGCCGGTTTTATTTGGAGAGAATGTGGGCATTGCTGTAAGAAGGGAACTGGATCCTCTCTAGTCCAGTCCCTGTTCTTTCCCATTTGATTAGGGAAGCTTTTCCTTCCACAGCTTATCGATCAGGACTGGTAAATGAAACAAATGAGTTTACACCACACATCCATATAAATGTGGTTTTTTATGTGAAATGGTCTGGACTAAGCAAGTGTACCATTGGGGGAATACCTAGAAACTACCTACCAATACAGAAGGGCCGAATGGGAATGGAGACCATAAATTACGTGCATCTCTCTGAATTTTCCATGCCCGCTATCAGAAATAATAACCTCTCCTGTAATAAGCACTGAGTCTCTCAGGCACACAATTACTGTGCTCTAAGCCCAAAGCACACATATACGGCATGTGGTATATTGACACCATCAGAAACCCGTAGGTCTGTCAGTTGATGGGTGGGAGAGAATTGGAGAGGCCTGAGTGAATTACAGAGCTGAGAATCTGCCATCAAGGAGTCCCTGCTGTCTGCCTCGTGGTGTTTGACCATGGGAATGGACAACAGAAGCATTCAATCAAGAGACAGCTGTCTCAGAAGCAACCAAGTGAAAGGAGAGATGCTTGTAATTGGGGTTCTGTAAAGCAGGCTTTACATCCTTTTCATAACCCAAACGGAGTTGATATCTAAGCCTCGTGACGCTTTAGATTGGGTCTGTACTTGAATACAAAGGAACTACATTTGGGTGTAAATGCACACAAGAATGACCACGGAGATGTCTGTGTTGCACATTTCCCACACGGGAATAGTTTCCCTCTGTTATAAAAGTGATGGCTAACACAAAGCAGGGGTAATTATTTGACAATATCTCAATAAAGCTAAGGAAAAATCTCTGACCCATAATCAGTTCTTGGTGTTTTGTGGCTGTTCTCATTAAATTTTATACAATGGAAAGTCTGGAGAAAGACCTGTGCAATGTTAGGAAACAATGATTCATTTCTGATTGAGATAGGAAGGCATGGAGGAAGTCACTTGTCTCTGATGGTAACTGACATTCATCTCTAGTTTATGAAGAGTGACTGGGACCAGTAGAATATTCTGTATAGCAGGAAGCTGACATTTTTCTTGTCTTAGAAATGAATTGTATAAGTAATCATCACATTGATGGAAAAGAAAGAATCCTATATTGTAATCAGGGGAATATTTTTACAAGTTCAGCATTGAGAACCACTGAAAAAGACACAAGAGAATATTTTCAGATAATAGTGGTCTTTGTAATTTTAATAAGGACATTGTTTATTATAAAACATATATTAAACATACATAGGTTTTGAAATGTAGCTTCTAAAATATTACAGAATAATAGAAAAATTAGAGTTTGAAGTAAAATTTGTCTTTGACACCTGGTTTTACTGCTCAGAACAAATTTATGGTCTTAAAGGCTCACTTTATTTTAAACTGCTGCACTTCTTAAAGATTTGCCTTAACTGTGAAAGGTGACATCACCATTTTTAATAGCCACAAATAGCATAAAATAAATTGGAGTAACTCTAACCAAACAAGTGGAAGACCTGTATGACAGGAACTTTGAATCCTTGAAGAATAAATTGAACAAGACACCAGAGAAGAGAAAGATCTCCCATGCTCTCGGGCAGGTAGAGATAACAGTAAAAACGATAATCTTACCAAAAGCAATCTACAGATTCAATGCAAAGCCCATCAAAATTCTTCACAATCCCTGACTTCAAACTCTACTACAGAGCTATAGTACTGAAAGCAGCCTGGATTTGTCATAAAAACAGACAGGAGGACCAATGGAAACAAATCAAAGATCCAGATACTAATACACATACCTATGAACACCAGGTTTTTGACAAAGAAGCAAAAAATATAAAATTGGAAAAAGAAAGCATATTTAACAAATGGTGTTAGCATAACTGGGTATCAACATGAAGAAGAATGAAAACCGATCCATATCTATCACCATGGACTTAAGTCCAAATGGATCAAAGACCTCAACATAAAGTCACACTGAACCTCATAGAAGAGAAAGTGAGAAGTACACTTGAATGCATTAGCACAGGAGACCACTTCCTAAATGTAACCCCAGCAGCACAATCACTGAGAGAAACAGTTAATAAACAGCATCTCCTGAAACTGAAAAGCTTCTGTAAAGCAAAGGACTCAGTCAATAAGGCAAAATGGCAGCCTATAGAATGGGAAAAGATCTTTACCAACCTCACATCAGACAGAGGATTGATCTCCAAAATGTACAAAGAACTCAGGAAATTGGCAATCAAAAAAACAAATAATCCAATAAAAAAAATTGGGGGTACAGACCTAAACAGAGAACTCTCAACCGAAAATTCTAAAATGACTGAAAGACACTTAAGGTAATGTTCAGCATCGTTAGCCACCAGAGAAAGGCAAATCAAAACAACTCTGCGATTCCATCTTATACCTGCAAGAATGGCCAAGATAAAAAACACTGATGACAACTTATGCTGGAGAGACTATGGGTTAAAGGGAACACTCCTGCATTGCTGGTGGGAATGCAAATTGTTAAAGCCCCTTTGGATGTCAGTGTGGCAATTTCTCAGAAAATTAGGAAACAACCTTCCTCAAGATCCAGCAATAGCACTTTTGGTTATATACCCAAAGGATGTTCAATGGTGCCACAAGGACATGTGCTCAACTATATTCATAGCAGCATTGTTTGTCATAGCCAGAACCTAGAAACAACCTAAATGCCCC
>LOEQ01004168.1:8506-44942 GCA_001685075.1 Bramus lutescens | reverse complement strand
CTGCTTGCCACCCAAGGCTTGCTGACTTCATGGTCTCAGCCCCATGCGGTTCACTCCCCAACCACGGTGGTAGTTATTTAGCTCCGGTGACTTTTGACAGACTACTGATCCATATTTCGATGTATCTCCAGGTTGAGGTGGTAGTCATCACTGTTCTCCTTGTATGTGTAACGGAAAACAGAAGCAGAAAACAACACGGTAGCGTTGAGAGCTCAGACAATGATCGGGCCCTAAATGATTTCTAGTCAACCGAAGATGCTGGTGTGGAAGGCCAGACGTGACAGATTAATATTAGAACTGATGGCTTTTCCTGAGGGGTGTGGGTACTTCATGACTCCAAGGGAGCCTGGCCGTACTCCCTAATACATTGGATCTCTTTTCTGAGGTAGGCAGGCAGGCCATAAGAATGATTTCCTTTTCCTTTTGACTAGATTGGTATTTCTTCCTGGTTGTATCGCTTACAAGATAAATCCTCAAGCTGTGACAGCAGAAGGAGGATGAAGTTAGTGAAGCCCAGGATGTGGCTTCAGTAACAAAAGATGGCAGAACAAAGCACTCTCTGAGTGTGCAGTTTTCCTGGGTTGTTTTCCTTCAGGAGAACTGCAGACTGATTCCCAATGTCTGGACAAGACTCTTCACATACGGGAAGATGGGGATGCAGCTAGTGAGGCCTTCCCTCCATAGAGTCAGGCCAGATGAATGGCTGCCAGACATTGAAAGTGCACTTTAGATTGAAACTAAAAAAATAAACAGATTACCCATAAATCAGAACTTTTCAGCCACCACTCACTGCTGTGTGTCACACTGGAGCCATCCCCCTCCTATGGAGTCATTAAAAGAATGAATTTCCCAGCATTTTTTCCATATGCTTCTCATCTGTGTTAGGGTAACAACCTCCACATTTTCAATTTCTTACTACATCAAACAGCTGTTATACAGTTTAGGATTGGAGGGCTTTGCTTCACCCATGTTCCTGGTCTTGAGTGATGACTGGAGGAATGCCTGTTCCTCGGATGGTGCAGCATCATCCCAGGATGATTTTATCTGAAACAACGTTGGCCACCAAATGTTCTATACACTTAAGTTACTACTCAAAGTAAGATACGAGTAGGAATTTACTACAAACCTCATAAGCAGCAACATTTATCTCTTTACAAGGAAGGCAAGGCATGACTAAAAAAATACTACAACCCCTTAAAATCTCCAAAAATATGGGTTTGATGCGTTAAGAAGATCCTGTGCTCCTTTTTCATCATCCATGGGTCAGACAGACACACACTGAATTTGAGAACCATTGAGCTGAGTGGGCAATGGTCATCCTCAGGTGTCTCTTACACAGTGCAGCATGAGCCACCTTGTGCATGCACATAGAGAAAGTGTTTGCAGGAACCTGGTTTCTGAAGATCTGCTATTAGAAGCATCTCTGTGTTTTCCTGTGAAGTGGAGTCTATTTGAGATTTGCTAATTGATAAAATCAAACTACAACATGATGATAGTCATAGGAAGGAAATTATGGAGTAAACAGAGGCGAAATGAGACTTGAAGAGATAAGTACTCAAGACTAAACGGTCTGAATTAGAAGCATTGATGAGTATAATTTAAGACACACAGTATTAAATCTGCACTGTGGAGAGCTGCCATAACAGACTTAAGTATAGGAGAAAAGGTAAATGAGATTAAATAAATATAAGAGGAAAACAAGTCAGAGAACAAATGAAAATATAATATTAAGAGAATTGAGACTGGTGAGGTGGCTCAATGGTTAAGAACACTGGCTTTTATTTCAGAGGACTGGGGTTCAGTTTCCAGAATTCACATGGCGGCTCGCAACCGTCTGTCACCCAGTTCTAGAGGATCCAGTGTTCTCCTCTGTCCTCTGCAGGCACTAGCAAGTGCACAGACATGGTCAGAGATGCAGACAAAATGCCAAGTCACATAAAATACAATAATATTAAAAAAAGAAAGAAAACTGATAATCCAAATAAAAAATAAGAGAAGAAAATACATGGAAAATAATAAAAATACTATGTATGATATACCTCCTAGAAAGCAAAATTAACATGCATATTTTTCAAAAGTTGAGAAATGAAATTAGAAAGTTCCAATTTCAACAATATGATATGCATATGCCAGAGATCTGCATGTAGTCTGAATTTGAAGAAATGACTTCTACTATCCTAGAGGACACAAGTCAGTTTCAATCTCTAATTTGTCACTGTGGCCTTAGATATCTCTGTACTTTGAAAAGTGTGAGCCGTTAGAGCACTGTGTGCTGACTGCTTGGGCAAAACTGTGCTCAGGCATCGCTGCTTCTAGACAGCTCACCCTCCTTCTCACCGACAGCGACCCACTTGCCGCCTTACCAACCTTCGGAAAGTCTGCCACCTGCACTTTTCCTCTAAGGTGATCCAGGAATAAGAGTTTCCCAATTCTAGCAGTGACCAAGGAAGATCATCATAAAGATAACAAAATGCATCAATACAAATGTGAAGACTGAAAGTCAGGTGAGCAGAAATTAAAGGAGGCCCAAGTCTCACCTTTGAGAGGACAATGCCTAATGTATCCCAAAGACCCAACAATATGTAAGTAGATGTATAGAATCCAAATTACTTTAATTGTCATAATATTTAGGGCAGTTTTGAAAAATACCAACAATCCTTTTTTATATTACATATATGCATATATATGCATATGACTTTATTTGCACATGTGGCCATAAATATGTGCATGTGGCTATATGTGCATATGAATACATCATATACATGTGTACATCTATATACTTAACATACAGCATTTGAAAAGAATTTAAGGGCACATTATGATGACATTGTAATGAAATTCCTTTTACTTGAAGACATATAATTTATTAAATAGTTTTCTACTGAATTAGGCCACACTGACTTAGAGACAGCCAGTATGTAATAGGACACTTAATCAGAAGATCTACTTACTTCTGGAGGAATCTGCTCATTGTTTAAAATACTAAAATAATTCTACAATTAATTACAAACATTAATTCCTTGTTGCTTGAATTTGAAATGTCCCTCAGAGAGAGAGAGAGTCGTATGTTTGAAGACTTGTTCCTTCGCTAGTGGGGGTGTTTTAGTTGAAGGTAGATTGTTTTTAAGAATCATATGGAATGCAGATGAAACGATCTGGTCTCTGGGATCTGTTATCCCTGGCTCCTTCCTTTTTTTGTGTAATGCAGTCTGCGAAGACCATATAAGAACATCCCTGACAATGAAGAGACCATGGAGTCTTGGGTACAGAAAACTGAAATACAAAAAAACTGTGAGCCATGAACCACGTTTCTGTCAAATATTTTTGCCATTTGATGATAAAGGTCTCAGATACAGAATGCTGGTTGTATTGGCTGGCTTCATTTTTCTTTGCTCTTATCAGACACCTGAAAAGAAACAGCTTGAGGAGGGGTTCTTTTGATTTCATGGTTGAGCAGATGCACCCATCCCTGTGGGGATGGAGTTACAAGTCAGTAGGATTGTGAGGCAACTGGCGGCCTTGTACCCCCAGTCAGGAGCCAGAGGCTATGCTGGTGCTCAGCTCACTCTCTCTGCTNTCCCTCCTTCCTTCCTCCCTCCCTCCCTCCCTTCTTCCTTCCTTCCTTCCTTTCTTTTTTTATTTCTCTCTTTCTCTCTTTTTTGCTTGTTTTGTTTTTATATACTTTTTTATAGACAGGTTTTCTCTGTGTAGCAGCCATAGCTGTCCTGGAACTGGATTTGTAGGTTTTGGAGGGAGGTCGAAATCACAGAGATCAGCCTGTCTCTCCTCCCAAGTGCTGAAATTAAAGGCCTGTGACACCATGCTTCGCTCACTCTCTCTGTTTGATTCATCCCAGACCCCAAGGTCTCTAGATGGTGCCCTTCACAGTTAAATCTTTCTAGAAACATCCTTCTGGATAAAAATAGAGGTTTATTTCCACGATGATTCTAAGTCCTGGTAAGATGAAAGGCCTAATAGTAAACTTGATACTGAGGCAGGCTATTGCTGTGACTAATTTGGCCCATGTGGTTCACAGGCATAAGGAATCATTGCAGAAGAGAGTTTGGGAAGCTGTGGAATGTTGTAAGCAGAAACAACCATTGTTGATTATGGTGGAGACTGGAAAGATCAGAAATCTTAAGGAAATTTGGGCAGTAAGACTCTGCTCAGCCGTTGTCAGGGAGGATTGTGCTGCTGAGATGAACCAGCAGCCAAGTTTGTTAAAGCCTTAGGACTTGGCACCCTTCTCTTTGAGTTCTGAAAATCCAAAAGAAGGTGAATTCAAATGCTATGCATTTGGGTTACAGAGGAAACGCCATCATTGCTCTTGGCTCCATTTAGTGTGGTTTACAATCCGAAGTCTGAGCAAGAAACACAGTAAGATGTGAACATGTGAAGTCTGGCAGAAAGTAGCATCATATATGTTTGTACAGAAGCAGACAAGTCAGAGAAAGACACAGTATCTGTGAGCAGTAATAAACAGTAGGAAAAGTCCATTATGGGCAGGCAGGACCCTATCCAGCAAAGGCTCCAGTCTGTAGACCATGAGCCCATTTGAAGAATGTTCATTAAAGTATGCTCCCAGTAAGACTGGTATTCCTAGGAACATACATTGCTTATTTTCCCAAATTCTTCCCAAGGTCAGCTGTGCAAGCAGACTCCATTATCTGTCTGATCCAAGGAGGCTAGCGTAAGACTTGCAAGAGTTGTAAGACTTGTCATAATATAATGATGGTTTTGGAGTCACATAGAAATCAAGCATAATGCCATCATGAATTCTTGCACCAAATATCATGAAATCCAATGAGACTAAGAACTGTGTGGTACAGTCAGACTCCTTGTGAAGGTTACACATTGGAGGAAAAATGTGTTAAGCTTGGGAGGCAGAGGTAAGTTGCAGTAGATAGTGCAGGGTGCTGGAGTTATCAATAAAATGGCCTTTTGCTTTACAGGATGTAAGCCCAATCCACCTTGTCTGTAGGTCAGAGAGTCTGAGCTTAGTTTCCTCTCTCAAAGTTGTTAACAACAGATGTCCTACAAACAGGCAAGTCTGGCCTAGGATGTGGTTAATTAGTATTCTGAGGGTTGAAGTAGAGCCCCTCCACCTGGACCAAAGGCAGGCAATTCCAGCCTAACCCTTGTGTCATGCTAATGAAGCCTGTTGCCTCCTCACCTCCCCTTTAGGAGTGAAGTACATAAGCCTATGGGCTATGGGCGAATAAAAAGGCAGATTCAGTATCCACTGAATGTCCCTTGTGATACTGTCCTGTATTTCAGTCTCTTATTTCTCTTATATCTCTGGTCCTTTTCCCTACTAATTCCAATCTTTATGCTCCTACCCTGGACCATGTGAGTTTTGTTGAAGCTGACTTTCGACAAAGAAGATAGAGTGCTGTCCAGAGAAGGCAGGGAGAATCCTATCCAGAATACCTAGGCAAAGAGTTTCAACCTTCAGTTTATCATTTGGACATACATTCCTATAAAAATTTCTTTATGGCTTTTAAATGTTCACTGAATTTAGTTATAAAAATGATGTTCATTGAAAAGGCAGCAAAATCTTCAAAAACTTAATTTGCATCAACATATCATATTTTATTCACTTGTTTACTGTTAGTTAGAAGTGACATTTGCTAAGTAAGTTATCAAGCCTTTGGGTGCCAAAACACATAAATTCCTTAAAAGGTAAAATATTACCTCCCTTTTCTCAATCTTTCTCTCTTGTGTTTTATTTAACTTCAATCCCTCCTTCCCTCACTTCACCTGCTCTGTCTGAAAGATAATATACTATAGTTCATAAATTATAAGCAAATATCTAGGATAAAATTTGATAACATGACAACTTACTGAAATACCATCAGTAGGTTGACCCTTAGGGCCTCATTCACGGTCTCTTGATGTTTATAGCATCAGACATTCCACTCGTGAAAGAGGCGCCAATTTTTAGTTCTATCAATTTTTAGAGTGGTTGGTTACTCATATAACTCTTGTGACACTATTGCACCAGTGGACACAACTTTCATGGAGGCCAGTATTGTAGCAGGTAGGATCTGCTTTCTCCATTCCCTGCAAACAAAGTGGGAAGCATCCCCATAAATCTAAACTTATTATTTCCTTATTGTGGCCAACCAAAACCAATACCAACTTTCTTAGAGTTCATATCTGTATCATGTAAAACATACCCAATATCTGTTAATGGTTAATGCAATAAAAATTTACAATGTTAGATGCATTGAAACTAATATCTCATTATGTGACTCAATTCTTATCAGAGAAGCGGAAGCAGGAGCAAGGGAATGAGTTCCAAATGCCTAAAAGCCATCATCCAAGCCCAAGTACTTTTCATTTAGACACAGAAGGAATGATCACAAATGTCCATGCTTTTAGTAACTAAAGGACCCATTAATGTTGCTCAATAATCATTTATGAACTTCCAGTACCTTTGGTTTGGGTGGAGCTATATGAATAATTTAGGGAAATTAGTTGAGACTGGAGATAGCGCTTGCTTGTGGTATTTGCCTAGACTCTTCGGTTGTTGGCATGAGACCCCTTCAAATACTCTGCCTAACATTTTGTTATTCCAGACAGTAGCTACTTCATGAGTCTGGATCCAGAAGGAAAGACAAATGGAAGCAAAGTTCTTCATCTGTGACAAATACCTTATGCAAGTGCTTCTATGGAAAACAGGACATGTGTAGAGGACATTAGAAGACTATTTGCCAAATGTCATTATTAGTAATTGTTAGGCTGGAAAATTATAGTCTTGTTTTGCTTGTGTGAATTTTATAAATTGTGCTTAATAGGTCTAACATACTTTGTATTATAGATCACAGCTTAAGTGTATATGTTTTATTACTGTAATTTCAAATGCAACAATTTGATAAATTGAATGAAAATATGAATATGACATCCATTTATATAATGTGATCTTTTCCTTGTAGGACTTGTCTTTTAAGCACTTCAAACCATTTAAATCATTTCATGGGTCTTTAGTGAAGTGACTTCTTTTCCATTACCATAAGTAAGAAGTAGATAATATTTTTTATAGATCATAACCATTGTGCATGTGTAGGGTGGGTGTGGGGGAGGTGGATACATGTGTATGACAACTTGAAAGTCTATACCTGTAGGCAGGCAAGGAAGCATACTTCAGCCGAAGTCCAGGCATCATCTACTGGCCAAGCTTCTTGCACAGTTGTTCTCAATTTTTTCTGTCATGGTGCTTAACTGTTTAATAGGCATGGCTAACCTTTACTAGGGCAGTCCAACAGCTTTACCTCAATTCCACTAATTTAAGAATTAATTACTTTCTCAATCCCCTGTGTACTTCTTCCAAGAACAGCATTATCTTAAATAACCAGAGTAGAATCATGAAAATCTAGAAGGTACAATGTTGATATACAGGGCTTAAGGCTTAATAGGAAGAATGTTCTTCAAACATGCATGGATTTTTAATTTTATCTGAAGCACCACATGTACTGGGCAAGTTGGTACCAGTCTGTGGGCAGATGAGTCAGTAAAACTTAAAGTTCAAGTCATTCATGACTGCATAGCAAGACTAAGCCCAATTTAGTATGAGGCTCTTATATTGAAAGCAAATTTGGGCTGGGCAGTGGTGGAGCATCTTTCTAATCCCAGCACTCAGGAGGTAGAGGCAGACAGATCTCTGTGAGTTCAAGGCCAGCCTGGTCTACAACATGAGTTCCAGGACAGCTAGAGCTCTTACACAGAGAAACCCTGTGTCAAAATGAAACAAAACAGAAAGAAAGAAAGAAAGAAAGAAAGAAAGAAAGAAAGAAAGAAAGAAAGGAAAAATTTGGTACAATTCTACTCTACACTTTGCATTTAAATTCCAACAATATTCAAAATATTTATACTATTTTCTCCCACAACACAATTTTATGAATTGTACTGCATGTTCTATTGTACAATCTCTGGACTTGTTTATGTGTATATCTCTACTCTGCCACTTCTGAACAACATTTATCTATTTTCTTACATACCACTTTTATTCTTTAATTCTCTATTTTCTAGTCTACAAATACAGAGTGTGGCATATATGAGAGAGACCCAGAATGAATCCAGACACTGAGTACACAATGGGATTAGTCTCCCCAATAGTGCTGCTAGGCAAACAGGAATTCTACATGGAAATAATTGGACATTTATATCAGTCACATAAAATGAGTTCAAAGTAGATATAAGAATCATATAGCAAACCCAAAACTGCAAAATTTTCTATTAGATTGGTATTTTTAGAAAAGACATTTGCATAGTGAAAATATACTACTTTATAAAATGAAGCATTCTTTATAGATGTTACATATCACTTAAATGCATGTTTTGCTTTATTTTTCTTAATTATTTACTAATAACTCTATATTTTATATTTATTTTGTACTATGGAAATTGTTTTAGACAAAAAGCAAATTTGAACTTTTTTTTGTTAGAATTTAAGGGGGTTAGGACTCAACAGAGACATCTCATGACATCAATAATGCATTAGCCCAGGAACGGCCAATAAACTCACAGTACAGTGGTAATACAAGCAGATTTTTTCAAAGGATAAGCATAAAACTGAACTCCATCTGCAAAGTGTTCATTACTGGACAATGGAACCCTGACAATCCCAACTTGATTAGTAGAACCCATGTAAATGTAAGGAAAATTATTCTATAAAGTTGTCCATGTTCTATACCCCACCCACACATACACTTTCAGAAAGGAGATTAGCACTTGAGAATAAGCAGGGTTGCAGATGGCCACAAAAACTAACAATGACCAACAATACAGTCCTGGAAGTTGATCATCTCACAACCTCAGGAGAATTTCCCAGGGGCTCAACAGAAACTATTCATCAGTTGTGTGTCATTTGAAGCAAAATCAAAACGTGAAAAAGTTCAGTCAGTATATGCCTCATGAGTCTACCAGTTATTACAGATTTGAACTGCTGACCGCTCTTCATCTTCTCTTATTTATTTCACCAACACTTTTTTTTGCATTGGTTGGGGAGTGGACCTCAGTGGTTGTATCAGAAAGAAATTTATTTCATTCACTTCCTGAAACAAGAGGAGACAGCAAACAAAGTTGGTGCAGGACAATTGTCTATATTCTGTCAATTATGTTTAAATAAATGCTGATTGGCCAGAAGCCAGGCAGGAAGTACAGGCGAGACAACCAGACAAGAGGTAGAGGCGGGTCCATGAGAACAGGAGAATTCTGGGAAGGAGGAAGCCCATTCCTCCCTAGCCCTGTCCCAACCACAGAAGTAGGAAGATGTGATTGTCCCGCTGAAAAGGTACTGAGTCATGTGGCTGACATAGATAGGAATAATGGGCTAATATAAGTTATAAGAGTTAATAAGAAGCCTGAGCTAATGGGCCAATCAGTTTATAACTCTCTGTGTGATTTTCTTTGGGGTGTGGTCCCTGGTGGGAAGACAGAAACCCAGACAACACAAAGTTACAATTTTGGTGGTTTCTGCTGGTCTGAATTACCCCAGATTTCTGAATCATCACCTATGAAGACAATGGGCAGCAGATGTGTGAGATACACCAGGAGCTTTACTGTCTGAGTTACCCCAGATTTCTGAATGGGAACAAGAGCATCACCTATGAAGACAATGGACAGCAGATCCGTGAGATACACCAGGAGCTGTAAAGTCTGAGGCTGGCAGGTCAGCAGAAAGGACTTGTTTCTTCTTGGGAAAAGCCCTCTCTAATAATCAACATTGTAAATTTGTAGGAATCGGGGCACAGAATTTACTTCATCACCATGTTCACCTTAGTTCTTGATCGCCGACTACCATTTCTTCAATCATCTTGACAACTTTATACAGAGAAAACACTCCTACAACCAGCAGGCTGCATAATATGCCTTCCAAGAGTCCATTAAATTCTGAAGTGCAGTTTTCTATACTATAAAATTAAGCATTCTTATTTATTATTGACAAAAATATTATAAGTGTAATAGTTTCTATCATGATAAGTAGAGATATATTTGTGTCTAGTTATAATAATTTAAATTTCACAGTCCAAAAATTCCTAACATAGGAGAGTTCAGAAAGAAAACAACTAGATACTGACCTTGGCAAAAGCTAAAGCCAGGAGGGTGCTACAAATGATCTGGCTAATAGAAAATTAAAACCCCAGAACCCCAGAGAGCCAATGAGATGAAGTAGAAGATGAAAGAGTGGAATAAAATAGCCATGTGGTGGCTGCATGCACTTTTAATCCCAATACTTGGGGGGCAGAGGCAGACAGATCGCTGTGAGCTGGAGGCCAGTCTGATCTACAAAGTGAGTTCCAGAATTGCCAGAACTGTCACTTAGAGAAACCCTGCCTCAAAACAACAATAACAACAACAACAACAGAAATAAAACAGTGAGATAAAATATTAACAATGTTTACGTATCATAATTTGGGAATATTCAAAACTTAAAAAGAACTGTTTAAATTAATAGTACCAAAATGGATAATTTGATTAAAAGATGAGCAAGATATTCAAATTGTCATTTCTCCCAAAAATTATCACACTTGCATACAGATATAGGAATTGTCTGTTGCCTGAGATTTCTGTCCCACCCAGCCCCACAGCTGTTCCATTACAAAGAATGCACAGAGGTCTACATTAATTATTAATTGGTTGCCCTATTAGCTCAGGCTTCTTATTAACTTACATTACCCCATAATCTTGCCTGTGTTTGTCACATGGCTTGGCACCTTTATCAGTGAGGCATTCTCTTCTTGCTTCCTCTGTGTCTAAGTGATGACTGCAGACTGAGCCTTTCCGCTTCCCAGAATTCTCCTGTTCTGGTCTCCCCACCTCTACTTTCTGCCTGGTCACCCCACCTATACTTCCTACCTGGCTACTGGCCAATCAGCATTCTGTTAAAGCAATACAAGCGCCAAATCTTTACACGGTAGAAGACCATTCATTGTCCCACAAGAAATACCTTTTCAATATAATTAATTATCAAGGGTTGAGATATATAAATCACTATGAGATACCAATTCAATTATTACTAAAGCCAGAATATAAGTGTGGAGAATGTAAAGAAAAGAGATTCTTGTAGCTGGCTTTTTCAATGAAGATGCCTGAATGAATTACAGTAGGGTTTTCCTTTGTCTTAGCACACCCCTGCCAGGACATGTGTGTACAAAGATGAATTCACCATGCTGTAAAGACACCTGCAGTCTCACAGTCATCAAAACTTACCCTAAGTCATCATGTGTCTGGAAATCTTGTAAGTGCTAGCAAAGAAAGAAGGGATGTATTGGGACTGGAAAAGGAAATCTCTGCATGCTTGAAGATTGAAGACATTGTACAAAGCAAAGTAAGCTGAACAGAAAGGAGAAGCCCGTATTTATGTGTGGAAGCCAAAAGTAGACACAAATAATCTCATTAAGGAAACAAAAGTAGCATCCAGGGGAATATTCAGTCAAATATTTGGGCTCCATTGCCCATTAATGCACTGCCTAAAACTAGCTTTAATTTTTATTTATTCATCCTTGGGAATAATCTGAATGTTAATGTTATATATGGCAGCTTGTGAGCTCTAGATTCCATTTTCTTACCTTGCACAAGAAAGGGGAACAGACTCCTAGAGCTGAACTCACCATAACCACATTTAAATAAAAGATTACCTCCTTATACATATGTCAGCTTAATGAAAGTATGCTGGATCTTCAGGTTAAAATCTCGGATTATACAGAGATACAAGGGTCATTGGTGCATATGCCCTGACCAGTGTCTCAAAACCTTATTTCACAGTAAATTTTGGAGAAATGGTATGTCTTCAACTCTCAGCACTAGTGGTAGTATTAACATCACTGTGATCTGCCATGTAGCTCTGTTGTTAGGCACACAACGCTCCAGAGAACATCTACTTTGGAAACAAGTGGCTTATTGATTCTTTCATTCCATAAGAAGTTGTCATTTCTCTTAAAGAACAGATCATAAATTTATTTAGTTTTGTGTTTAGCATATCTTCTTCTTATTCCTTGGCAACACCCACATATTCTGTGTCCTCTTAAAATAATAGCTTTGAAGAAACGGTATGTTGTGACTAGTCTACAGAAGCATCTGTATAACAGAGCCGTGGCCACCGCCGAGTTTGAGAATTAAAACACAATATGCTCTCTGTGTTCACTGATTTAGAAAGCAACAGGTCAGTATTTGCCAATCATAAAAAAAAATAAAATAAAACACAAAGCGCAGCATCCTGTCAGACCACCATGGGAAAATTATTACAAATTGAAAGAGGAAATGATAGAGTATGGGTGGCAATAACTTCAATAAAAACATAAAAGCCTTTGGATCAACTCAGTCATGCTAATGCACTTCATTAAATTTCATTGTCACAAAAATTAGGTTGTTTGTGCACTAAAGACATTTTTTCCGCACATAAGAATATACACTACTTCTATTTCCACCATGAACTCGGCATTCCAGCCTTAAGGAAAATGTCACAGCTGATGCTAACATTTTAGTTGACAATAGGTTGCTCCAATTCAGTCTCCCCCATCACACCCTATCTGCTTTGTGCTTGTCTCTAAATCTTCCACTTTCTCCCGTGTCCTCATGTCTTTATGCCTCAAAGCCTGATGGATATTTTCCTGTTTCCCTGATGATCCAGCCACAGCTCTCCACATAGTAGATTGCTACAGAGTCACAATAAAGAATAAGATGCAGAAATGTAATGAAAAATGATGTCATAGCATACAGATCAGCTTTAAGTGCCAGCATTCCTCACTGTGAAGATGGAGAACAGATACACATCTCTCCCTTTCTCTCCTCTTATGTGGACTGCAAAGCCCAGGATAAAACAAGGACTCAAAAGGTCACAATTTCCTTTTCTACTACCTAACTATGTGATGAAATTCAATTTAGCTCTCAGTATTTCTTGTTTGTAAAATTTATTTTATAATTTATTTATGTGTATGTCTCTGCATATATACGAGCAGGAAACACAGAGGCATCAAGGTCCTTGCCACTTGATTGATACTGAACTCAGAAGTTCTCCACAAGAGCAGTAAAATCCCTAAGCACTGATCCATTTCATCTACCCTTCTTAATATTTCTTTTGTATTCTTCTTCATCTCTAATACCATGATCTATGAATTAGATATGTTGCTTGTAGTTTGCCCTAATGAATTATCTTGAATTATTTTTGCCTGATTCTCCATTAACTTAGCCAAGTGGTATGACAAATCTAGCTTTTTCAGGCAATCCACTACCTACTTTAAATGACAAATTCAATGCTGTGTGTGTGTGTGTGCGCGTGTGTTTGTGTGTGCGCGCACGTGTGCAGCTGGAATTACAGATAGTTGTGAGCTGCCTGATGTGGGTGCTGGGAACTGACCTCAGTTCCTCTGCCAGAGCATCAATTACTATTAAGCAAGGAGCCATTTAACAACCCCTGAATTGCATAGTATAAATGTAAAATTTCCTGCTTGTATAAATATGAGTTATTAGAAGTCCTTCTGTAATAAAATATTAGAAACATGTAGTCACAGAATTTTTTCTCAGTATTATTCAACTTGCGTGCTCCTTAAAATGCAAATCACATGGAGTTAAAAGATAGCCTTAATTAAAGTGAATATTATTGTTATGGAAACAGATAAAGCACACAACATGATACACTTTCAGAATTCTCCATAGAAATAAGTTATTGCCTTCCAAAAACAATATAATTATTATTGCATATCCACTTTATTCATCAAATTTGAAACAATTCTATTTTAATTCATTTTAGAATAATACTGAGATGAAAACTATCTAAAAATAGAATAAACTTCTGTAGACATTTTATAACCCCACATTCATAATCTGTTTTCTAGAAAAAGGAATACTTTTACTAATACCTATTTTAAAATATTGTTTCCCAAAATTTTTTATTTTTTATTTTCATGACAATATTGCTAATGTTTGTTCTTGTTCTCAAAACATATATCTATTTATAGTTAACCTTGACTATGTTATTCTTACAAACTTTTTCTTGATTTTAAGACTAAAATAAATATTTTGGACCCTGTGTTAAATGTTTGCAATAAATTATATGCGTCCCAAAGTATCTAGATAATAAATTCCCCATTAGTCTAACTTCATCCTCACCATATAATTTGGTCCTAAGAAGTACTTGACTCCCATGGACAGTGTAGAGCTGACAATGTGATTGCATGGACGCAGAGCTGTAAGACCATCTTTACGTGCGACCTCTTAGCTTCTGCAATAGGAAGGAAGCTGTGATTCACCTTTTATTTATCTCCGTTGTATTGTGTCTCTCACACTGGTTACTGACTCTCCCCAGCGTATTCTACAATGCGTGGCTGGAACTGCAGGACCCACCGCTTCCTATCCTGCTCCCATGTCTGGCATCTTCATGAAACTGTACTGAGAGAACCAATCCTGTAGTGTATTTCTGGCTGAAGTGCACCATTTTATTCAAAGAAGTAAAAGTTTTCAAGTGTTGATTGTTATCTACCGACTTGCACACAGTTAAGGAAGGGTGTAGAAACACATAATCACAAGTTTATAGGAGCCATGGGCCTGTCTCCCAAGCTAGGCAGGGTGTTGAGACAGAGGATGTGGTTTCTGGAAGCCTTCGAGAAGGAACTTCATGAGAGACTCAGTGGTGATGTCATTAAGATAGGGGTCCAGGCAGAAGTCACTGTTTCTCTTCTCTTCTGAATTAAGAAATGTTTTCCCCTGTAGTGACTTGATGATAGTTCTCTTCAAGTTGGTGATGGGTGATTCCTTATATTTGGGCTCAGAAGAGTACTGACTGGATGATGGAAACACAGTCCCAGGAAACAAATCACAAATGAAGGTGAGTATTAGCTGTAATTAGAAAGAACTTGAAACACAGTGTAAGGGGAATTTTACACTAAAAAGTGTATGTTTCATAAAGCACAGTCTGTGTACTGTTGAGCAACATCAGAAATTTAATGGATATTTAAAACATTTTATTCACATAACAAGGCAAAATTTCTTTAAGGATATTAATTAATTCATTCTATAGAGATATCCGCAAACCATTTTCAATATAAAAATTGCAGATGTATATGTGTGGTAGTTTATTTGCATTCATACACATAGAAATATACAATATAAATTTTACTGGGAGAAGTAGAATAATTATATTGCAGGCTATAAAGCATCTGAAAGTGCTTCTACTATCGTCTTAGATAAAATATGAAGGAGTGGAAATAGAATGATCGCGTATGACAGGGTGTGGCCATGTGTTCAGATATGTAATTATATTTTTGCATAATTATTGATTGTATTAACTCATCAAGTGGTATGTTTCATTATGACATCTTCATTCATGCAAGCTTTTATACAAAGGGCTAGCCCTTCATGTTTCTCTGTCTCCTGCTGCTGACCCATGGCCTCCTTTCTCCTTTGTTTATTTTTCAAGTTATTTAATTCCTGCTAAAGACAGACAGTAGGTATATTCATGCTAAGATATAATTTGATATTTTGTTAGCTTGAGGGAAGAAAATAATCACACACTGAACCCAAAGAAACTTCAAACCCAATACCAAGATTCCAATTTTCTTACAAAAACAGTAGGTTTACTCTCAGGCACCCACACGCATAGATTTTCTGTACTTTCTAGCGGTTTTAAAATACACATAAGTTTTAAGATCTCTGCCAGATCTTATTGCTAGCGACAATATTATTTCTATTAATACATGGTCCGGGAGAGTGATGATGGAACCTTCTCTCAAGTCTGATCTCCTGTCTCTAGGTTATGAGAGCAAGGAGGAGAAAAATTAGCTGGGTATTTTCGCTGTCAAAGCAGTTGCTTAAATATAATTTTGTGGTTGGGTAACTGAAGAGTGGATTAGACGCAAAAGTCCTGATTCCTGCCACTAGCTCCTCAAAGTGCTGGAGCGCAAGGAAGAGCAGCTGGATTCACCACGTGCATTTAAACAGCAGTGTAGGACCAACAACAACATGCCTGTAGCCTTCTCATTGGGATTCTCGTCAGCGCTGCAGCCCTGTTTAAACAGCACAAATCACAGAGCCTTGGATGCTTGTGTGGAAGGACATTTGCTTTCTCCGGCATTTATTGACCTCAGTATTCCCAGTTGGGTCTGGACAAAAGCAAACTCAGGCTTGTGTCTCTGCAGGTGCCACACAGCAACCTCCAGAGCTCCTGGGCTTTGTGTGTAGTCTGCCTCTTGCTTAACCAGCTTCTCCCAGGAGTAGATTTCCTTCGTGTACTCAGACAGTTTGCAGAGTAAGGCAATAAAATGCTTAAGTTAACATTATTAGGGAAATGTAAATGCCGTTTTGATAGATGTTACGAATGCGCTCCAAGTACAGGCTGTTGTAAGGGGACAGCTGGCTACTCACTTATTTTGAAAGAACAGGGATACCGAATGTGGGGTGTTTTGATCGCCTTCTTTCTCCAGTCAAGTCTAGAGTTGTTCCCGGAAAACTAGCGCTCCTGCACGTGTAAGTGGAATAACGTTTGCTGTGATTTATAGATATTTAGATCTTAGATGCAAGTTCTACATAATAAAGTCATTTTTTTACACTGACTTTGATCCCTGGTCCATCTTAGTTCTTTGATGGAACAAATTATTTACAAATGCAATCTTTTTTTTCATGTCCTATTTCATTATAATACTAATATGCATTTCACCCCTGTTTTAGGAGACTTTTCAAAATTTATTTATCATCGGAAGACTGCTTTTATTTTTTCCCCACATTTACACTTTACTTCTTATAGTTACCCTATTTTTGATGCTTTATCACTTTCCCTTGAAAGACCTTTTCCTAGCAATGATCCCTTTGGGGAATTTTCAAGGTAATTTTAAAATATTTGTTATTGTTACTGTTTTTGAAAATCAGATGCAAGAATCAAGGATGGGTAAACGGGATTCTGAATTTCTTGGGCAGGATGCAGCAGCAACTGTGTTGCCTATAGTGTGCTTAGAGCTGGCTCCAGGGCCAGTTTTCTTGCCGGAGGGCACCTGGCATTCCTTCCCTCTCAAAACAGCTGACAAAAAGGTAGAAGGCTTATCTGAGCTTGTGTTCTTTCTTTCCTTTTTTCTAAAACTAGACAATGAGGAGCACAGACATAAGTTCTCCTTTTCATTATATGGAAATAAACAAAAAGGAAGCAATTCAAAGCTCTGTGAGAGCTCACGGCAGAGGTGATGTCTCTTCACTTGGCTACTGTAAGTCTTTATTCTTTCTTTTGTTGGCCACCTACACAATCTTCAGATAGCATTCTCTGTACAGATAATTTTATTGGCTGCTCCTACTGAATGAATCCTACCGGACCCCTTTAGAGCTGAAGCTGTTCAAACCAATGGAAACCATTATAGGTCAGAAACTATTTTATTTTTCTTTGAGAAAGCTGATCATCAGGAAATAGAAGAAGCCAAAGAAGCCATCTTGACAGCTCTCACTGATATGCATCTTGCTAGAGTTGGGAAATCTGAAAACAGAGCAATGCTCCGGAATCTTAACTTAACCTTGGTCAATGCTCCTTTGATAAAGCTGAGCTACTGGACTCTCCGAAACATATAACATGCCTTCCGTGTGGCCAGACGGCCTTCAGCACAGGTGCACAAAGGATCCCAAATGTAACACTGCCACACCCGTGGACTGCTGGGTTGGTTGTCTTTTCTTAAAACTGTCTTCAGGTATTTAGGTTCTAATGGATACCATTAACTTAACTCTTTGATAATTACATACAATGTATTTTTACCGTGTTCATCACCCCCTACTTGTTCCCAAAGTCACCCGCCTTTCCCTAAACACCCAGCTTCTCATTCTTATTTTAAAAAAAAAAACAATCAAGTCCCATGTGTGCTGCACACACACACTTCTCTGTGTGCCCTCCTATTGCAGCTTAGTTGACCTAACAGGGATCCCAGCTTAAAGAAAATTGACCTTTCCTCTTCCAGCGTTTATCTGTTGTTGATATCTTCTCACCTAGGATTTGGCTCCAAGCTCATCTCCAGCTTCTTGGTGGGGTTTTTGTTTTACCTGACTTAGTGTATGCTGCCACCCCTGCTGTGAGTTCCTAAGTGCTTTCACCTTATTGTGTTCCTGAAACATTATTTGTTTGTGGTCGTTAATCAGTTTTGGTTCTTACTATTTCCTCTCTGTCTCTGAACCCTCTGACCATTGATGGAACTGAAAGATAGCAAAGTCGATTTTTTTTAAAAAAAAAGTCTACCTTGTTGGATGAATTATAGATATTTATTTACCACACTGAAAAGACTAAAACCTAACTTTTGAATACTTTTCATATTAGTTTGTAAATTTTCATTATAGTAGATTTCTAGCAAAGTGATAAATACAGAGTTAAGACTTAGAAAGCTGAGATGAGAGAAGACCTGCTGATTATAAGCACACTATTATTTATTTTTTAAAAAAAATAGAGGAACATGTGTTTGAGTAGGTTTCATGGCTTTCTAAACAGTTTAAATGTGTCCCTTCCAAAATCTCTTTTTCATGTACTCAACAGTTCACCTTCACTAATACACAGCTGACATGCTCATATCTGAACAGTAAATGTAACTATACAAATAATGGAAATGCAAACTTGGTGTGCTAATGAATCCCTGTAATGAGCAGTGAATTGCAATCCAACATTTAATCTTAGGCTGGGCTACATAGCAATAACACACCATATCATTTTTAAAAAGAAAGATAATAATGATAGAAAATTAAATACTGGTATTTTTTATGTTTTTGAGCCTTATACTTTTTGCACAATTAGATGTAAATATGTTTGTTGTATTTACATGCACATATGCATAAAATACATATAAGTCTTATGTATTTTATATGTACTTTTATGTACTTTTCATTTTTAATCTCTTATACCTCATATGATAGAGTTGATGAGAAAATCTGATAGGAAACGACACACCCTATGCTCTACATCTTTAACTAATTACTTTCCATGAATGTCATTTTCCAACACAGGTTGTATTGTGACAAATACTTAATGTTATAAGTGTGTTGTTATGTGAGCTCCACATTGTAGCAGCATCATATAAGGTAAATATAACAGAAAGCAATCCCATGGCTCTGTTCATGTTAACCCTAGCAAAATAGCTTCCCCTATTTCAGTCAGTGGTAGATTGCAAAGATAGCCCAATAATATTGTATCTCAAAAACTCAGTATGAAAAAATCAGATCTTCTGAACCTTATTATAAAAGGTATGAAATGGGTGGTAAACTCAAAATAACAGATTAAAGATTAAATGGATAAATAAACAGTCCCTCTGATACCAGAGCGGGCCTGATTGCATCTTTCAGAGAAGGCTATTGCTGCTGACCTTTACAATGACCTCTCAGGACCAAGGTAAGAATGTGATGACACAAATAAAATGAAGCTGGAGAGTATGAGCTTAAGACATGCTACAGATAAAACATCTGCCAGAAACAAAGGCCTGTCAAATAAATGTATGGAGAAGAAATGTCATAAAACAAAGATAGGATGTCGTTAGGAAATGAGAAACCATCTAATGCCTTAGCCCCCTGGGCTCTATATTAGGCTTCCTCGGAGGAAAGTGAGCCCATCATTTCAGATTCTTCCTAAGTGAAGATACAAGAGGAAAACAGGTAAAGACATTTGCAGGAGTTAAGGATAAATGTTAAAAGACGAAGTCTATAAAAACATCAGTTCTTGAATTCATTCCATGCCTTTTGTCCTTTCCTGTAGACAAAACCTTCATGTTTGTGACATAGCCTAAGGCAAATAAGAAGAGGAAATTCAGATGCTGTTGATTTTGTACCATATGGAAGTGATAGGTAAGATCTGGGATTCCCAAACCCAACTTCTCTGTTTATAGACCTTTTGTGTTGTTCTATCCTCTTTCTAGGTTTACTTTACTAAATTGTATTTTGAACTCTGCTTGGAAAGGGTGGATAGAAGAAATATTTTTCTGATGCTCCAGGGGTAACTATGGTATATTTAGAACCAACCTGTGCCCACTTTCTATGGAGTAGGTTGTGTTGACCAACATCGTCATATAATTCCCTAAAAGAAAAAGAGCCACTCACTTTGACCGTCTGCTATAGCTGCTCAATGGCAGCCAACTGTTGAATGTGGGCTTAGCAGATGCCCCAATTCTACAGGGTGCTTGAAGGAAGAATATTGAATTCTTAAGCTGCTGTTTTCAATATGTGAATTGCATTTGGTATGATGGGGAGTGAGACCGGATTTATCTGAATAACATTTATCTTGAAGAATCAGAAGAAACTATGATGTGTGTGGAGAAACACCGAGAAGTCACAGGTTTGATCACTTTTATAATGAAAGCACAGGTTTAAAAACTATGATCAATAATAGTTATGAGTAGGATCAATATTGGGCAATTATTTCAGATAAGCACTGATTAAGAAATCAACAAATGTGGGGGTAAAGAACATTACCATCTTTGGTTAAGATATATGAAAAGTTAAGGACAAGTTCAGAATTTGTTTGGCATTTTCTGTACTTATCTGTTAACAAAATATATCCCATTGTATTGTGGAGGCTAATCTTAAGTGTCTACTTGACACCTCTGAGCATAGAGGACCACAAATGAAGAATTTTCTCCATCAGACTGTTCTGTGTGAATGCTTAGGAGACATTTTTTTTAAGCGCTCAGTCCATTATGGGCAATGTCACCTCTGGGAAGATGGTCCTAGTCTGTATAAGAAAACAGGCTGAGCAAGTCATGGGGAGCAAGTCAATAAGCAGTGTTCCTCCATGGCTTCTGCATCAGCTCCTAGCCCCAGGTTCCTCCTAGAGTCCCTTCACTGATAAGTTGCAAACCAAATAATCCCTTCCTCCCCAAATTGCTTTTGGCCACATTAACAGAGAATCAAACTGTAACAATATGATTTAGCTTGCAAAAGATATAATATGCAACATAAGGGTTTACAGAAGAAGTAGAGGGATCACTGCTTATTGATTCCATTATGTATTGGCTCAGAAGCAGGCAATTTGATATGTTGTTTTAAGTTCATCTCTTGAGAGTAAAACATTGCTTTTCCTTGTGATACTTACCCTCAGTGTACTGGGAGACTCCCCCTTCAGAATGTGGGACAAACACAACTCCTCTTCAGAACACGTTAGCAAACACTAGCTGTGGGAAGTTTGTAAGGCAGAATTGAGTCTCAGTTTTTCTCTGTGTAGAAGGTAGAAACAAGCTTTAGGTGACATGATTAAAATTGCCTGAGAACTGGATAGAAAGCTATGCCTGGAGAAAGACCACATTGATATTTCAGAGTAGCTTTTGAATTTTTGCTGAATGCTGACATGTGTATGTGTGAGCACAAGATACAAAGATCAGACAGGCTCTACCAGAAACTATGAAGATGAAAAAAATAATAAAGAACTAAAACTCGCATGTGCCTGGAAACACTTTGCCTTCCCATCAGACAGAGCAAAGGGAGCTTCTAAGCCACAGGCATGAAAAGCATTGCTAGTGTAGGCTCTTACTGTAACTGAGGTGAAGGCTCTGTTGAACACCTGCTAAAGAATAAATCTCAAGGGAATCATACTTGGAAGACACTGAACTACATGACAGAAAAGAAAAGCGAATGTCCACACAAGCTAAAGGGATGGGACAGAGTTCAGCAACCAATAAAGTGCATGCTTTGTACCCAATTAAAAATGACCAAAATATACAAAGGAAAATTGCATAGCAGGATAAAGATCAATCAATAGAAACTTCTACACAAGCAATAACAGAGAGTAGGAAATCAATAGACAAGATCCTTAGAATGGCTGCTTTAAATATTTCTATGATAAGAAAGTAAAGAAAAGTGCAAACGTGAATGGGGAAGGAAAAGATTGTTTATAAGCCCACATTGAAACATTAAATGGAGGAAATACTATGTCAAAGCCTAAGAAATTAGTGAAGTACTAGTAATCTTTAAAATGAATGTAGAGTATATCATAAAACCAATAGTGAAAATTGAACCAAACTTCATAAGACCCTCATACCCACTTTGTGCATTATTCAACTGTCATACATGTAATGAGAAGATAGAAAAATAACATATAAACAATGGAAATATTTTTTTTAAAATCTGATTACATTTATCTATTTATTTAAAGACAGGACTTCTTAGGTAGCCCAACTCAACTCAGACAAATGTCCTTCCTCGTTCCCCCCAATCCCAGGATTCCAGTTGTGAATCATCAAACCCAACTGCACTAAACTTGTTTGAACATGTACATTTAAAATTGAAATAGCCCAAGCACTGTGAAGAACTCAAGGGTGTGGTCAAGGGTTTATTAAATGTGAAGAGACAGACTGAAGACAAAGACGGTGGCGCAGGAAGTGAAGTGCTTCTCCTGTAAACCTAAGGACCTGAGGCTCCAGCCTCAACACATGAGGGAATACTCAGGCTTGAGACTAATTCAATAATGTTGCTGGGTCACACCAAGAGGATAGCATTAGGATTAAGGAACAGTATGAGCCAGCAACTCAGCTATATAACAGGTTCCAGACCACTCTAGGCTACAACAGTTCCTTGCTATGAAGAAAGTCAACAACAACAACAAAATAACATAAAAGCAGAACAACACAAAGTGGATAATTGTGCTGATCTGATGCTCTGGTTGCTCACCAGTCATCCTCCAGGCAGTCAAAGCTTCACTCCCATGCTATTCTTCATAATCACACTCTGAATCTGTTCACTTACATGACCTCTCTCCACACCCAGGTTCTTCATGAGCGGGCGCAGGTTCACTCTGTCTGAAGTGCCAATGCCTTACTCGTATTTCATATTCCAGCTTCTTGCATTTTTTATTCTTGTCGGTTGTTTTCGCTATCTATTTATTTCAGGGGGATTAGTTAAGGGATTTGGAGCTGATCAAGAAAAAAATATGACTACCAGAGGCAATACTATATAATGGATTTATTTGAGCTGTGTACAGACAGGTTTGAGTGAAGAGGAAAGTTCCCAGCAACAGGATTCTGCCTAGAGACCAAGGCTGACATCACTGCACGGAACGAGCAGGAAAAGGAACGGGTGGAGAGAAGGACCAGTCAGAGCCTGGACGGCACATCTGTAGGCTGCATTTTAGCCTCTCTGGGTGAGAAGCCTCCTCTGTAGCTAGCAGAGTAGAAGTCCAAGTCTTGTCAGTGATGTGGGCAATGCTAGCTAAGATGGTATCAACGTGCGAGAAGATGTCTATAAATTTCAGTTTATTGCCAGTGGGAGTTTAAGTTAACAAATCCCAGTCAATAGCAATAGCAGCAGCCCAGACACCATCACAGAGATGTGACCCTGGCTTCACATGCAACAGATATTTCCACATCCCAAGTTCATAGCTCCTTCCTGACCATGAACCTAATTAGAATGCAAGCCAAATAAGACTTGTTTACTTTGTTCACTATCAGATTTTTGTATCTTTGTATTATTGTTAGCATTATCTTTTTATTGATTCTTTGGGAATTTTGCAATCATGCACCACAAATCACTCATTTCTTGGCCCCTCCATGCCCAGCCTTCACCTTTGCAGCCTCCCCCCACTAAAGAAAAGAACACAATAAAAATAATACTTAAGTCAAACCCACTGGGATCCTCTGTCTTGTCGGCCTCTCCATCACTTATTTGTTGTTCTTAGTGGCACTGGGAGCTCTGATGTATCACACAGTGAACACTTTTGCCTTTTGCTATCAGGGTTAGCACTGCTGTGCCCACGGCACCACCAGCACCGCCTTACTATAACCAGCAAGGGTCAGGGTCAGTTTCCTCTAGTGTGGAGACAAGTGAGTGACTGGGCCAGCTCTCCCATGAGGGGCAGGACCAGCTCTCCTAGGGCCATTGAGCAATAAGGCCCTTGCCTATACCATTGTGGCAGCCATTGAGAGGTGGAGCCAGCTTTCCGTAGGCCAGCAAGGGGTGGGAACAGTTCAGCACACCCTGTGGACATCAACATGGCTTCAAGCAGCAGTCCAGACCATGGGCCACTCATATGGTCTTTGGGGTAACATGGAACACAGACATCAACACAGACCCTAGCTGCAGTAGAGCCAAGGATCCAGACATGGCCGTAGACAGCAGCACAGAGCCAGAGAAATCACGTGGCCCCAGGTGGCAGTGCAGACCCTTCACATCAGCCTGTTCCTCACTGCCATCCTGTCCCCAGTTTGGCCTCTATCCACAGCAGATGAACCCCTCTGCTTCTCTTTCTCTCTCATTTCTTCACAAGACATTTGCTTCTTATAGTAACACCTGCCCATCTTCCACCCACACATGCTGCGTGGTGGTGGGTGGTATCTTCATATTTTGCCAGCTACCAAGCAGGTGTTTAATAAACAATATTTATTTCATTGAACAAGGAGCTTATCTTATTAATGGGAAATGTAACTCAGCCTGTACATATGGGGGTGGGGAAGTCAAATAAGGAGATATTGATTAAAAAGATATTGATTATGAATATTTAAATATTAAAATTATAGTAGCATTGTAATTGTGACATGATTTTAAATCATTCAAGTCTTTCTCTATAAAAAGCAATCCCTTCTTGTAACAATTTATCATAAAAGTAATATCAAAAACATTGTAAGAACATACAAGATTCTCATATAATAAATAAAGGTATATATTTTAAAGCTAAAGGTATAGCAATAAATATTGCTGGCATACAGCTGTTCAAAATAATACTCATAAGCTTATTGGTGAAGACACAGCTCAGCACAGGGGTTATGACTGACACCAAGCCTGGCCCAGTGGCCTTGAGGTATGTCAGCATCAACTCTAGTGTAGCTCTCATGGGAATATTCCTATTGCTATGAACAACTGGAAAAGTATAGAAAAAATATATATAAAGTGATAATTTCAGGAGGGGGATGGCTGCAGTGCAGGCAGGTGCTCTGAGAAGGGATGCCAAGAGGCTGAACTTGTGACCACCTGGCTTTCGTCCTGAGTCAGAGGTGCTCAGGAGGAGTACACACCTTCCTGTGGCCCCGCTGCACTGGAAGAATGCCGTTTAAGGAAAATGATACAGCTGGAGTTCTAGATAATGAAAGAGCTGTGTATAAAGTCATTCCAGGAAAATCTATGCAATCACTCTGCACATTTGGCCAATAACAGACATGCACAGATTCCAAGTGCAATGCAAGTAAAGGTAGCACATATCGACTACAGGGGATACAAAACTACTAGCAGCCAGAGGACTAGGTCTGTATATGCTGAGGCTTTGAAAGTGTGACTAGTTAGGGCAGGATGATCGCTGACACTAGGGATCATTTGGTCCAGGTCTGAGGGGTGTGTTGGTTCTCGCATAGAGGAGGGCTGGTGGTACTGAAAAGCAGCTTTCCATCAGGCAACTGGATTTTCTACACAAAATAACCACTCAGGTTCAAATTAGAAAGTTACCAAGGTGGAGTGTTGGATATCAAGTTGTCTCTGGGATTGATCTAGTTTGGAAGTACATGAACAAGGATTAAAATGAAGCCCTGCAAGACGTGCTTACTTAACAATTAATCAGCTACCAGCCAGACAAAATTCTGCATCATTAAGAGAAGAAGATATAATGTGAATACATAACAATACAATAAAGACAGCGTTGGTAACCCAGTAATACTGGAATCAGTAATGGGAACATAAAAGGATAACACCCCATCCATACCTGGGGAGGACACAGACTTAACAGGGAAGGCCAGACCATCACAATGATGCTGCATAAGCCATTAGGAACTTTGAAGTGTTGCTGCACATATATTAACAAAAAACTGAAAGGAAATATAAGCATAAAGTGAATGGGAGGCATACCAAATAGAACCCCCAAATGAACTATGATACCTGAAGTAAAAACATTTAATTTAAAAAGATGCACTTGTAAGGAAGTGTTGCGTTTCACACACTTGTGGTGGAAAAAAGCAGGAAGAAAAGATCCCATGAACTAGGTGTTCATTGTTCCCTTTACATGAAATCCGAGAAAAGGAATAGAGCCTTAACTAGGATTTTTGGGGAGACTGACTTTAAATAGTGTGTGGGGAGTGTGGGCAATGGTACATTCCTTAATCATGATGATTCTTACCCAGCTGTATATACCATGCAAAAATCCAATGAACACCACAATCAAAACTGGTTTATTTCATGATATGCAAATTATTATTTTAGAAAATTGAAAGAAGATGAAAATAAATAGGATGGAACAGAAAGAGCAGAGAGGAAAAGGAAAGAGTCAAAGAGAGAAAGACAGACAGCATGCAGAGGGAAGAAAGGCCAGAGAGGCAGGGAAAGAGAGAAATTATGAAGATAGTCCAGACACTACTCTGCTGGGTGCCTATTCCTGAAGATGTGGGAACAAACATCTGGTGACCCCAGATAGGGCATGGACTACACCAAGGGAATTAATTTATCAGAGCCACTTCCAGGAGCGCAGGTGACTCAAAATCACTTCTACAACCCATGAGCTCAACACCAGTGGCAGCTGACAATGACTGTGTAGCTGGATCCTCCTGTCTCTTGAGTGATCAGCATCACAGCATCACTTCTACAACCTGTGAGCTCAACACCAATGGCAGCTGACAATGACTGTGTAGCTGGATCCTCCTGTCTCTTGAGTGATCAGTATCACTTCTACAACACATGAGCTCAACACCAGTGACAGCTGACAATGACTGTGTAGCTGGATCCTCCTGTCTCTTGAGTCATCAGTATCACTTCTACAACCCGTGAGCTCAGCACCAGTGGTAGCTAACAATGACTGTGTAGCTGGATCCTCCTGTCTCTTGAGTGATCAGTATCACTTCTCCCTGCATCATTACTGTTGAAATGGCTGGTCGGAGACTTGAGAGCCTTAGTAGCCTCTGGAGTTCATGAATTCTATTTACTCCCCGACTTTAAGAGACTCTCTCCTGTCACCAGAAGGGAATTGTTCAGGGCAGGTGGAATGGTTACGAACTGCACCCATCTTCCATTGCAGGAGAATATACATCAATCAGTTCAAATAACAACCAAGGAGGTAGTGAAGTAGTTACTGGGCTAAGGGATACCTCCATAGTGGGGCCCCTTTCTGTGATTAGCAGATAAACACAGCCAGAGACACGGTCCTGCCATGTTCCATTGTCTTCCCTGCCAATTACATATAGGGGCTTTTCTGTCTGAAGTTTGCATCAGACAGAAATACGTGCCTGATAGTTATGCGGCTGCCATTTTCCTCACCCTGAAATCACAATAAAGATGAGTAGTGGGGAAGCCAAATAATCCACCAAACCGGGTAAGCTCTTGTCAGGGCCCTGACCTTCCTGCCTGTCTGATTAGAGAACCAGACTTCAAGTATGACAGTTTTCCGAGCCACTGGACATCTGTATCAATGCCTGCCTTTCTGAACTTTGCAATCTCTCCATCGCCATCTATGCTTTGAAGACTGCAGAACATCTGCCTCAGCCGATTTCACATATGTATGTCTATTAATGTGACTTGTCTCCTTCACTCCATTTTTGGAAATTTTATGAGACCTCATAGAGATTTTGCTTGCTCCTCCTTGATCATGCATACCTTCTTATATTCTCTGGAAACACATATATGAAACCTGAATTTTTTAAAAATTATGCCAAAGGTTAATGATGTGGGAGGTCCTTCTCTATATTTGTTGCTTTTATTAGATAATGAATAAGACTGTTTCAGCCAATGGCTTAGCCAAGTAAAGTCAGATGGGAACCCAAACAGAGATAAAGAGAGTAGGCAGAGGGTCTGGGAGATGCCATGTAGTTGCCGAAGGAGTCAGATGCCAGATACTTACCTGGTAAGTCTCAGCCTCATGACGATACACAGATTAATGGAAATTGGTTAATTTAAGATGTAAGAGCTAGCCAATAAGAAGCCTGAGCTAATAGGCCAAACAGTGTTATAATTATTATAGTTTCTATGTGAATATTCAGATCTGGGTAGCCACAAAACCAAAAACAGACTCCAGCTACAGGTTAAATAAATCCTAGAAAGGAAAAATGTATACAGAGTCAACAAACTATCTAGACTGTATTCTTGTAGTTAAAGAAAAGTTTGCACACAAGCAGTCACAAACATTCCTATTGCTATTTGTGCAAAAAATAATGGTGCAACATTTTTCAGATAGTTTGAGGGGTGTGTGTATACATACATGTGTGCATGTTTATATATGAGCATGTCTGCATTAATGTGTGTGTCTACGTGTGTGCATGAATATACATGCATGTAGGAGTATGTGTGTGTTTGGCCCAATACCGTTAGTATAGCTGTAAATTTTCCTTGACTCAATTTTATCATAATGATATTATCAGCTTTCATTTCATGTTCTTCAAATTTATCAGCCTTAATGATGTGTTTAAATCAAAAACGTTTATCAGGGACAGACACCATAGCAGGCCAATGTATCATTGTCAATAATAGTAAATGTCTACACAAACCATGAAATTAAATGTGCATAAATAGAACTTAGAAAGGAGGTCCAGCAGGGGTGCGTTTGCATATCATTTGCATTGTCACGACTGTCAATTAGCTCATACACATGCCAACTCAGTAGAAACATGAGGCCAAGCTGAAGAAAGTATGCCAAATTGGTTTAGAGTCCATAGCTGGAGGTACACAGAGCAATATGATGGAAAATGCAAAAACTCAAATCCGTGTTTCCAGTATCTGTACTATGTGGGAGCTTTCGTTATGTGCATGTGCATGCATGTGTGTATGTGTGTATGTGCATATGTGTGTGTGTGCATTCATAGATGCTCCTTTCCAGCCTAGAACAATGATTTGGGAAGAACTAGATGTTTGGACTACAAAACTATGCATTCACATTTTTGAGGAGCAAAATGTCCCTTTTGACAATTTGAAATGAAGCATTTAATGAGGCTGAAAGATTTTGAGAACCAGAAGGAATTTGGACACCAGGGAAACGAGGCCTTTTAGATACTATTGGACTGATATGCACATGAACTCACAGACTGTGTCTGCCTGCAAAGATCTGGACCTGATGCGGTTCTGACCCTGAGAGGGGAAGTGAACATCCCTGACTCAGTAGCTACCTCCAACTGATAATCATTCACAAAGGAAATGAGTTAGTTTTCTCTAGTGAAGTCTCACTGGGGACACAGACCACACTTCAGGTCAGGTCCCATGTTAGGAATAGATAGACAAAGCAATGGGATTTTTGTAGATTTTTTTTGTTCTATGTTACTTTGGGCATTTTTTTTTAAATCTTTTTGCTCTTTTGGTTGTACATTATGGTTTCTAATTTTATTTTCTTCTAGGTGTTGTGTGTATGTTTGCGCTTTTTTCTTTTGTTATTTTTCCTGTTTTAAAAGTCTGTTTTATTTTCTTTTGTTTGCCTGTTTATTTCTAAAGACAGAGAGAAGGCAGGGTGGAGTTGGGTGGGTGGGGTGATGGGAATGCTATGGAGGAGTTGAGAGAGAATATATTGAATATAAAAACATTTTCAATTAAAAAAGAAAAGTTAGACACATAAATTTTCAAACAAATGTTTGGCAGCACCCACACACATTTATTTTCAGTCAGGCAAATTTCACATTTGACAAGTTTCTCTCCACATATGAACCTGTCATGAATTTTGGAGCTGCATTTGAGAAAACTGGTAAACAACCTTTTGTTTGTTTGTCTGTTTGTTTGTTTAGTGTGTCTGTGTCTGTGCCTGTGTGTGCATGTCTGTGTGTCTGTGTGTGTGTCCTGTGTGTCTGTGTGTGTCTGTGTGTGTATTGTTGTGTGTGTCTGTATGTGAGTGTCTGTGTCTGTGTGTGTCTGTGTCTTTGTGTGTGTGTATGTGTATCTGTGTCTATGTGTGTCTATCTCTCTGCGTGTATGTGCCTGTGTCTCTGTGTGTGTGTCTGTATGTGTGTCTATGTCTCTGTGAGTGTCTGTGTCTGTGTGTGTCTGTGTCTTTGTGTATGTGTGTCTGTGTGTGTCTATGTCTCTGTCTGTATGTGCCTGTGTCTGTCTATATGTGTGTCTATGTCTCTGTGTGTGTCTGTGTCTGTGTGCCTGTGTCTGTGTGTGTGTCTGTGTGTGTGCATGTGTGTCTGTGTGTGTGTCCATGTGTGTGTCTTGTGTGTCCCTGTGTGTGTGTCTGTGTGTGTCTATGTGTGTGTCTCTGTTTGTGTGTGTCTGTGTCTCTGTGTGTGTCTGTATCTGTGTGTGTCTTTGTGTGTGTGTGTCTTTGTGTGTGTGCGTGTGTGCACTAAAACCAGTAGAGATTAAAAGAGAATTTCAGATTTCTATCAGCTAGAGATAAAGAGAGTTCTGCGCTGCCTGACCCAGGTGCTGGGAACTGAACGTGGACCTTCTGCTAAAAAACAGAAGTATTTTTAACCATACAGACATCTCTCCATGACATGCTTTTTTAATATTTAGGAGAGAAAAGAAAAATATATCACTTGAGAATGAAATATAAGATTCTAAATCTTTTTCAGGCTGTTCATCTTAAGTATTTTATCTTCCTAATAAAACTAGGACAAAGGTTGTGAAAAACAGATGAACTGTGGATTAGGAATCATTTTTTTGTGTTTCTGCTGCCTAAAGGAAAATACAATTGCATCACGTTCTCTGCTGTTCTTAAAGTCTTTCTGTGCACCAATAGCGTCAAAATGGAAGTTTCTTTTTTATGTATGTTTATTAGAATGTACTAAGTATCAATAATAATATGGCTTACTCTGGCATTTTAATGTATGTAAAATATTGATTTTGGTCATGCTTATCTATCCCGTTACTCTCTCTTATCATACTGTTTCTTTTCCCAGGTTTGTGTTCCTACCACGTTCATGTCCTTTTCCCCAGTAAATGTCTTTAGGGTCTGTTTAGGGGGCCTGGGTACCTTATCAATGACTGTATCACGAAGGCTATGACTCTCCCCCCTCATCAGTGAATATCTGCCTATAGACCCTTGAAAGTGAAGCTTGTAAACCCTTCTCCTCTCACTAGTGCGAGCTGGCTGCAGAATCCTCCCTGTTCTGGGCCCTCTCTTCATGTACCATCTACTCTACTCATCCACCTTATCTTTATAGAAGCATGACCTCACGGATGTGTGAAGCCCTTTACTTTTATGTAACCATGAAAATGAACTGAGTTAGCAGCTACCTGAAAATAAACCTGGAACCATAGGACATTGTGGCTACTGTAGGGGATGCCGGCATCTCTAAGCACAGCCTGCAACTCAGGGTTGTCTGTCCTGTAAGGTAGCATCTTAGCTGGAGCAGAGAGAATGTTTGACGGTTAAAACAATAACTAACAACTTAGTAAATAAATCACTAAATAAGTCTAAATGTTGTAGGTGCCCAATGTGAATCTTTGTTTGCCAAAGGGTCCCCTGAGACCCACAGAACAATATAGGTTGTTTTTGCTGCTCTCAGTTGCCCTACCGGATCTGATGGTAAGACAAAACACTGGTCACAGGACATGAAGAAGTCAAGCGATACTCACCTGGATGCTTCTTGCCCTCTGCTATGAACCCCATGACCTGTAATAATGACAGAGAAAGCCTGACAATATATACGTCTTAGTGCAACCAAGGCATGAAGGAGCGGGTGGTAGCAAACCACTTTCTGATTGGATTTAAGGGCCCCTGGGTCTGATACTGGGTGCTGTGACATAAACAACTTGTGGCTAGAAGGTCAGAAGTCATGGGAGTACCTATTCCTACCATGCTATGAAATGGTCTCCATATCGAACTGCCTTCACAGTATGTATCATTATCCTTATAATTTAGTACACATCTCATTTTCCATCAGAGAAGCTTGGTTATTGAGTAGATGCCGCTTAATACAGAGACGTGACATTGTCACTAGTGCAGAGAATAAGAGACTGTAGAATGCTCAGTCTTATATGCGGCAGGGCGTCTGAATCAGGGGGAAGTGGAAGGACAAACAACCAGAGGCAGCGAAGAGACTTTGTCTCCCAGACATGGCAGGGATGTCTTGCACATAGACTCACAGCACCTATTGTTGAATACGCAAGGCCTGTTGAAGATCAAGCCAGACAACATTCCAAAATGAATTGGAAGGGTGTGCACACCAGCACTCCAGCTGAGTGTCTGTAGGCAGCTCATAGCTACCGGGAAAAGGAACTTTGGTTCTCTCCAAGGATTATAACTATTTGAAAGAATTAATAGTAGCTTCAGAATACCCCAAATGTGTCAGTTGCTCATCAAAGAAATTAAAATACAGTCTCCCTTGGTATAATTTAATCAAGAGTGAGATAAAATTGCAAGATTGGAATTATTTACTTCTCTGCTTTCTTCCACTGCCCATGTCTGTCTGCTGCATGAGTTTTAATCTATCCTTCCCTCAATGTTGTTTTGTGCCTCCCCTCTCTCGTATGTGTGTGTGTGTGTGTGTGTGTGTGTGTGTGTGTGTGTGTGTGGAGAAAGAATGGGAGATACTAGCAACATCCAAAAGATGTCTTCATTGGGTATTTATTTTATAAGGTTGCTTTCAACTTGCTTGTTATCTCCACAATGTATTACTAACACACACACACACACACACACACACACACACACACACAAACGTGTTATTCTGGGTCAGCAGCATAAAAAGCACATCAATGCATTAGCTTGGGTTGTAAAACTGATTACATGGGAAATCCAAGGTAAGTGAGAATGATTGGATTGCTACATTGTCCTCTTAGAGGCAGGTTAAATGAACAGACTGAGTTACCAGTAGATTCTCAGCACTAAGTAACCTCAAGATGTACCCCAGTCCCTTAGAATGTAAGTTTTGTCTTCATCATAATGTATGGCTCTAGCAATACAGCTCCAGGTTGGTTGCTTATGTTTTAGGGGATGGCCTTACAACATCATGCAACACCAGTTGATCTCAGTGGTTTAAATAAAAGATCCTATGAAGACGGAAAGAAAATGAGAGAGGTCTGGGGAACCTGGAAGGGGAGAACTTGAGGGTAGATTTGACCAAAAAAAAAAAANNAAAATATATATATATATATGTTTCATATATATATATGTTGTATATATATATGTTTCGTATATATATGTTGTATATATATATATATGAAATTCTTAAATAATGAATAATGTTATATTTTAAAATACTTTAAACCGATAAACATTTTCTCCACAGTATTTTAGACCATCTATTTTTCAATTGCTCTAAGAACTTTTTGTTTCTTAATTCAAAAACAATGTTTGTGTCTGTCTCCTCTTAATCGTTGACACACCTTTTCAGCCCATTTTTAAAAGAATTGTATCAAAAACATTTATTATTTATACAATATTTCATGTTTTAAATAGGTATTGTTTATATGAAGATACCAATATAATACAATGCACATTACTAAACACTACATATTAAAGAAAACTCATACTGAAAAAATTTGTTCTATTTTATTTTTAAAATTGCTTAAGATGTATAATGTAGATAACTATCTGCCTGACAGTGTATTCTAAAAGATCCAATCCAATCAGAGCCAGCCAACTCTGGACTTGTAAAGACTGTCTTTTTACTTTCTTTGTCCTTCCTGCTTTCTTTTTATTTCTTTTGTTACTGCTGGTTTAACTTGTTATTTCTAGGTTCTACAGAATTCTTATTGTTTTAATTCTACCCACCACTTTTTAAATACATGTTTGTATACTTTGTTCAACATTAAAACGTTTACTGTAGCTTTGCAGTGGTGGTGGTGCATGCCTTTAATCCCAGCACTCAGGAGGCAGAGGCAGCTTGATCTACAGAACGAGGTCCTGGGCAGCTGAGGATGCATAGAAAAACCATGTCTTGAAAAACCAAAAGAAGAAGAGGAAGAGGAAAAGAAGAAAGAGGAAGAAGTATACATATACAGATTGGTTTTTCTGAGCATTTAAAGCTTAATGTGCAAACTATGGAGTTTCTTACATGGAGGGTTCATGGCATCATGTGGCTATTGAGGGATCTGGCATCATGTGGCTATTGAGAGTCCATACTATTCTATCTTTGTTAGTGTTTACCTTCAGCTCTGTCTGAACCACGGTGAGATGAGCATTGGGAAGCTGTAAACTTCAGAAGGGAGGAATTACTGAGTGTAAGCGAAGCATGTGAACAAAACTGGACCCACATTCACAGTCAGGTTTGTGGGGCTGAGAAAACTGGCTCAAAGACAAGTTACAGGGAATCTTGCAAAAAATCCTACAAAGTCCCAGTTACTTTAAGGAATAATCAATTGGAAAAGACATGTCAAAATGGATTCTAAATATAGCAGGTGTATAGGGAACTTCCAAAGGCTTAAGTGGGTGCTATTGCGGGTTTAAAGATGCTTTGCCGTATGAGAGCAGAGCAGAAATATCTTAGGGAAGAATAATCTGGGAAGAGATATTTCTGGTGCTCAATTTCCTTTCTATATGTCCAATTAACCTTTATTAACTTAGAAAACATCACATTCTAATTTGATTGGCAGCATCAGAGCTGGCGCCAGGAAGAGGAGTGGAGAAGCCCTGCTGTAAAATCATGGTTTATTAATACATCATTAAGCACTTTAAATGGATTCCAATGGTGTACTTCTAAGGGAGGAAATAATTCAGTATTTTTTAGTTATGACAGAACAGAATTGAAATTTGCATTATAAACCTTACGTTCAAAGTCCTAATGTGCCAGCAATTGCATTACTTTTCATGAAATTGTAGTGGGAGCTACCCGCCTCCTTACCAAATAGAGCCATAAATGCTAATGATTATATACGTTTATCCAGACAAAAACATTATCATCCAGTAATATGATCTAAAATGCTTGAGCACACATAAAATAAGAATTGGATTTATTGGCACTGAGCACTGTCATCTATTGGGATCTGGCTTTGGAGAAAACTGAACATAGATAACTAGATAAATGGAGTTGTAGGTGAGTCCTGTGAGTCAGCCATCAGCGAGACCATGGCGATGTCAGACTACCATTGCGTTTTCCTCTGTGTAGGAGCAGAGTAAATTAAGCCAGGAAAAGTAGAGTTTTTTATTAGACATTTGCACCTTTACTTTTAAATATCAGATTAAACAAGGGACACATCGACACGTGCCATTTATCTTCTGTGTTGTAGTTAAAGATTTAGGAACATTTAAAGAATATGGTGGGTGGATGCAGAATATACACATTTATGGCTGTGCATACCGGTGTGAACGTAGCAGCCCAGAGGAAGGGGCCAGGTGTCTTCCTCTACGTTCTCTTCCAGATTTCCTTGGCCTTGACACAGAATCTCTCAATAACACTTCCGAAAGCCCACCAGGCGGAAAGCCCTGGGGTCTCCTCTGTCTGCCTTCCCACAGGGAGGGGAGTAGGTGTCTGTGGGGTTTTCTGTGTGTTCTGGGTGTCTTGAACTCAGCTCCCTCTACCGTCAGTAGCAAGAACTCGTCCCTACTGAACCATCTCTCCCTGCCATATACTCTGTCATCATATGTGAATAATTTAAGAAAAATTACAGGTGGAAGATTCTCATTTATTTATCATGGCACAAAACATGCAAAATTATTTCCTTCCTGGGAAATATTTGACTTTTTCAAATTTTAGGAAGTATTAGCAGATAAAAACTAACAAATATAACTTGGTGCATTTTCGCAGTATTAATGATACATGTGTAATTTAATTTACAGAAGTGTTCTGTGTCTCCTGTTATTGTCAATGTTTATCATTACACATTAATATTTTAGATGTTTGGCTCATGTGCCGAGAAGAAAGAATGACGGCAACGTCTTAGGGCAGGCTGACCCTGTTGAGTAAACCGCTTTACGGAAATTATTTTTATCAACACACAAACAGGCAGATACATACGCATGTACATCCATATACACACTAAGACATAAATAAATGTAATTTTAAAAGCTGAATAGCAATGGACACTCAATCTTTTCATTATCTCCCTCTCTAAAGCAGGTCACAGATCAGAAATTGTGGTCAAGTCCTGTGAAAACATCAACACACAAAAGGAAGAAATCCGCTTGGAGGGGACGGAAGTACCGGGCTGCATCTGCAGCAGGAGTAGGATTGTCTTTGGTTTAAATTGCATGAATGCCTTTCCACATGACCCCTACAAAAGTAGCTGCAGCAAATGGTTGTTTCTATTGGGCTCTCGGGACATTCAAGAGAATGCGATATGGAGGCTGTTTGTGAAATAGAAACGGACACGAGGAATAAAATCTTGTAACTGCAATTGGTGGGAATTACACATGTGCTTCCTGAGATGGGGATGTACATATGAAATGCACACAACTCATACCAAAGAACATGAAAATGACACCAAGGAGAAGCCAGAGGCCAACACAGCCTGTTGGTTTAAATTAAAAGCAAGGAAGGAGACACAGAGAGGCCAAAAAATGCAAAGATTGTTTGGCTGTTGTTTTTGAGACAGAGAGTGTCTGTGTGTTGGGTCCCTAGAGGACAGGCTTTCACACTCCACTTGATCTGTTTTGCACTCTTGAGCTTGGTTGAAAACAGGAACAAAAACAGGAACAATCTGTTGTTTTCACGAATGTTTCTAAGGATGTTTA
>LOEQ01004167.1:107430-124871 GCA_001685075.1 Bramus lutescens | reverse complement strand
AGCTTGGTAACCTTTGCACTCTCTCTGTGGTCACAGAAGATCCTCCCCACGATCCTTATCTTGAGTTGTTTCTCTCAGTCCATCTATAGAACCCATCTTTATAGAGGATGTCACGTGTACTTTACAAAGAATTGCAGTATAATCACAGCTTAAGGTTTGTCATGCACATGAGGTTAAGTTAATTACTACCAAATTTTCACCAAATTACGCTGTGCTTACATATGCCTGAAATAAACTACATGGGGTCAGACTCTATGTTTCAACCAACACCAGCTACTGAATTGTTTTGAACGGGGCTACCTTCTTGCCTCCTGTGGAGATTCTTACTCTTCTGCCTATGGTGATTGCAGAGACCCCCGGCAGTTTACTAAGTAAATATTCCAGGAGTAGTCATAATCATGCCTTTACCTGCATTGTATTATCTCTTGGGAAGTGGGAAGAGAGGAGAATGGGAGCAGAAGTGAAGCCTATTTGATACAGGATGTTTTATGCCATGGTCCTTTTCAGATGGAAGAAATGGTTGAGCCTGAGGGCGAGGCATGAACTAGAGTGCACAGGGCTTATGGGGGATGTCTTCTTTGCCTTCAGAATGCTGTGGGATAATGAGCCACTTGAAAAGGCAGTGGGAAGACCCACAGGCAATGGGAAACTGCTGTCTTGCATGTGCTCCTCAAGAACAATGGGCAGTGTATATGAACATACTGGTTAAAGCAGGGTGGATATTCACTGTGTGTGGATGAATCTGCTAGTTTCTGAGGTTTTCCCTTTCTCTGTTGTCCCTAGAAAACAACTCAAGAAGTCCTTGTNCAGTGGGAAGACCCACAGGCAATGGGAAACTGCTGTCTTGCATGTGCTCCTCAAAAACAATGGGCAGTGTATATGAACATACTGGTTAAAGCAGTGTGGATATTCACTGTGTGTGGATGAATCTGCTAGTTTCTACTGAGGTTTTCCCTTTCTCTGTTGTCCCTAGAAAACAACTCAAGAAGTCCTTGTTTGTGGGAATTCATTGGGTTGTTGCCAGTTAATTTCTAATTTCATGAAACATCTCTGTACTTACTGTATTTTCGAGGAGAAGCCACCCCAACTCAGTGTAGCAGGATACAGGTGTGTCTTTGGGGGAGCAGGGAAGGAAGAGACACTGATTTTTCACATCATGACAATTTCAAGAAATAGCAAAATGTTTTAGTGTCTGTAAAAGCAGCAAGGTGTCATGACACTTCTTGGCTGTAAATAGCACTCTCTCAGAACTGGGAACTTAATTTGAGGTGTCCTGCCAATCTCCCCCTCTTCCTTCCCACCTCACACGCTCTAATACCTGTCTCGGCCAATCCTGTCAGCTGTGACTTTGTGCTCTGACCAAACTTTCACTGTTTTGGTATTAAATTGGATTTGAACTTGGGTCTCAGTTCAATTCAGTTCAATTAATATTTGTTGAACACCCACAAGACAAGGTCTGTAACCTTCTCTGTAAGTCACACCCAAACCTTTCTCAACAAACAAATTGGGCTGCAAGTCTGAGAGAACCCGGCTTTGTTTCTAACTCTTCCAGGGCCTTTCAGTGTTTTGTTGCTTAAACACCTTAGGATTGTGCAAGAAATTCAGGAATATTTGGTAGCTGAAATGGCTTCCACTTGGACCTTTATTTGATTTGGCAGGATGGGTCTTGTCAAAGATTTGGTAGGTCATATTACCTGTGAGCATATAACCATCATGGACAAAAATTTAGTTTATTGGTACTGTCATTTCAGAGATTTAAAATAAAGTATATACCCAGAATATTTCATGCATTCATTAGTTTGGTTTGTATTTTCCAATTACTATTTGCTAATCCATTCTGAAAGGGTTGGGTGTTGCAGGAAGAAACCTAAATTGGCCTCATGGTTATCAGAATAGTCTGGACTAAGTAGCTGATTCTACATGAGTTCCTCACTTTGGTAAGAATCTTATACTTGGAAAGTTTAATGATCAATGATACATTTGTTATTAACATATGATTATTATAAGCAATGAGATCATTTATAAAATGTCTTTGTTTTGCCTATGAAAATGTGTTTAAAACAGTTTGCTCATGGCGACAGGCTTTATCATAATAGTAATATTATTGGAAAAACAACGATATTTTCCAGGTTATTGCTATTGCTATGGAGGCAAGAGACACCACCAATATCTCTTGCAGCTTGGCAAACTCCTTGACAAAGGCTAGGGTTTGATGCCAGAAGATCGCTTTTGCACTGCCTTCTAGTGCTCTGCCTTCTTGGGGATTGATGAAGACCCTGTTTTTTTCTAACAGTTAAGGAGGAAAAGAGAGACTTGGGTGCTAGAGAAAGCAGCAATCAAGACTGTCAGCATTAGGAGCCAGAGGGGATATGTGGACTAAGGAAGGAGTTATGCCCAAAATTAAATTTTTTTCAATTTGTTTATTAAAAACATATTCTGAATCTTTAACATATCCTGAGCATAGCTCTAAATGTTGGAAACACATATAACTGAGTATAGAGCACAGGTATCACACTAAGGTCAGGTAAATTATGAAGATTCTATGAGGGGAGTTTAGGGAAATAACCAAATTACACTTGGGTCACCTCAAAACTGAAGTTAATAGTTTGCATTTGGTCAACCACACAGACTGCATTCAGTATTTCAGTTCATTTGATTTGTTCTTCACTTTCATACAATAATGAGTTACAAGTAAACTAACGATGTCATTAAAATGCTATTCATCTTTTCAGAATATTTTAGATCTTGGAAGTTTTATTTAACTTGAAAATGTATTTTTCCTTCATGTACCATGTAGCTATGTCTCTTTCTATTCATCTATGATCTATCTACTTACTTACGAGTTACTTTTATAATTCTGTACATAAGAATTGGCTTTCAAGGAAAACTTGACATTTTATTTACTGGCTCATTATTAGTGAAACCTAGCATTACCCTTTGAAATTTCAATCACAATGATTAAAAATATCAAATTTTACATAAATTGCTTTTAAAAATTGAAACATGGCAATGTAAAATAGTAATGCATTACTTTTTATGGTTTTAAAATATTGTATTTAACTTCTTGATTGCCCTTATTTTTGGACATCCTTGTTTATCATACACTCTTCCTCTGTTAAGGTACATGTACACAATATTCTGAATGATACTGGTAATATTGCATAGCTGCCCATTCACTCTTTGTTGCATTTATTTGGCAACCATTACCTTGCTGTATTTAGTGGGTAAACTTCTTTCTCACAGTAGTGTTAGTATTTATAATTGTTGTAAACTACACTATTTAGACTACTGGAATAAATGTGCGAAAACAGTTTCTACACAGATGACACTTATTCTTTGGAAATGTATATTAAGTGAAACCTGCCTAAAACACTACTGCTGTATTAAATATGGACAACTGTAGAAGAACAAAAGTTACTATAAATAAATGTTGTGTTTAATTAGTCTACAAAGGTCCTTAGGTCTCCCAAGAAAAAATAAGATAATTAATAATTAATATGGGAAAATTTGTGGGAGAAAAGTGGACTAGAACTCTAAGGAGGAAACTCAGACTCAAAAAAAAAACCCTGCTTCAAAATCAGGAACTGAGACTATGAACACACACTTACTCATATACACTGAAAAACTGAAATGTCTGTGGAATGCTTTTGTAAACAATTTCCACAACTGTACCAACTTTTTAATAATGAAACATTTAGGTCTTCTGTTGAATTCTCTCTAGGAGTTCCTTGGTAATAAGTCCAAGTGACTTGGCAAAACACCAAGGATCTATATTTAACACAAAAGGCATGTTGAATAATTAAGAATAGTGTTTCAGCTCACATAGTATGGGGGGTACTTTGGTATAACTGAGTTATTCCTGAACAATGTGAGTTTTAATTGCACAGAGTTTTAGAAAGAAAGCTCTCTAAAATTCAAGCACAAACAAAAACACATTATATGCAAGAATGTAGTTTATTCATATGTACTTTAAGCATAACCACGTGAGTATAAAATCATTAGAGGTGGGCTTCTTTAGATTACTGTAATGTACAACTTTGGACTAAGTCAAGTGGCAAGTCACTTCTAGACTGGAACATACTTACTACCTATGTCTACGTCTTAGGAGACACTGAATACATCACTTTGGCACAGTGGCTACTTTTTCCTCAGATACTTAGTACCAAGAGACCAAGTAGCCAACAACACCAGCACATTATATGTACTCAGAGCTAAATAGTTTTCATTCCGTCTGCCTCGTTGACTTTCAGATGCCTACTCTGTGACTTGGAATATTTAGGAAATGAGTTCTAAAGGGAAGTCTCATTAAATATGGGTCACAGATGACCTGGTATCCGTTAAAAGATCAGTTTTTTTTTAAAGAACTAGAGATCTTACACAAATGATGATAGTTCTCAGAAAGAATGTGGGCTTAGCATTCATGAGCTTTCCACGAAGTCCCGATATTGGTTCCTCATCTTAAGATGAAAATACATAAATTTCCAAGTAGGAGAAAACACAAGGCTCTTGAAATGGAGAATGACAAGTGAAGTTTGGCAGAGCCTGCATCACAGGGCTCGAAGCCTTTCACTGCATTCAATGGCTTCTTCTCATTTTGAAAGCCATTTTTTTTTGTGAGTGACAGCCCCACTAATTTATTTCACTTTTTCCCCTATGCAATAAGAAAAAGTCATTGCAGAATGACAGGAATCAATGTTAAAGGGCTGCTACTTTCTAGGTTTTTTTTCTAGGATATTAGTGGTTTCAGGTGTTATATATAACACATTTCATGTTTATTTTTGTATAGTAGAAAACAAGAGTTCAGTTCATTGCTTCACATCAGATATACAGAGGAATAATTGATAATTGACCCCATCATACAGTCTTGTTCCTTTTCTTGAGATTTGGTGAGTCAGATGAGTGAGATTTGTTTCTGGGTTCTTTGTTGTGTTTCATTGCTTTATATGTTTGTTTTTAATATTAGTATCATGTTGCTCTGATTACTTTAGCTTTGTCATATAATTTGAAGTCAGAGAGCGTGGTATTTCCACTTTTATTCTTTCTTTGAGACTACTTTGGTTACTAGGGTTCTGCTGAAGTACCACACGAATTTTTCAAATTATATTTTCTTCTTACCTGATACATAAAAACATAAATATTGTAGATGTTAGTGGGACAAATGATATTTTGGTAGATACTTGCATACATATATAATACATAATACATGCATAATATATACATACGTGCATATGTACACATACACAGTAGGATACTTAAGGGATGTCAAACATACTATTTCCTCAGACATTTGCCATCTCTTTCAGTGACAACTTTCTGTTTCAATACTTATAAGGAAGGGAACAACAAAATGAATGTCAATTTGTGAAAAGTAGACAAAATCTTTGCAAACCATGTACATTATAATGAATTAAATGTTCAAATTATATGATAAATTCATCAGTCGTACTAGCAAGAGGTAGCAAATAGCTAGTTGAGGAAATGAACAATTCTTCTGAAGAAGATGGTAAACAGCCAAACAGCCAACTGGTGTAGGAAGCAAGATCAATATCACTAGACTTCAGGGATATGTAAATTAAGACTACAATGTACTACCATCTTCTTCCCAATGAGATGAATAACTTCAAACCGACAAAAGATGAATGTTGGAAAATACATGTGGAAAAGATAACCTTGTACACTGCTGCTGGGAATAGAAGATGGTAGAGCCATTATAGAAAAATTAAGGGATCCTCAGACCAGATCAACTGAATGCAGAATTGCCATGTGATGCAGGGATCCCACTCTTCAGTACATTTCCAGAGGAAATATGGAAGTCTTGTCTTTAGGAAAAAAAAACAGTTGTACGTCTGTCCATTGCACTCTTATTTGCATGAGTTAAGATGCAGAAACAACAGAAATGTCCATCAGCAAATGCAGTGGTAATGAACATGTAGTATACATACACAATGAACTATTTAGTCTTGAAGTAAAAGGACATTCAGGCATTTGAGATGACATAAATGAAATTGTAGGATGCTATACTGTGTAATCCAGTTACCACGAGAAAACCACTTCATAGTCTAATTAATACATAGAATTGAGAGTAAGCTAAACACATAGAATCAGAATGGAATAGTGGTCAGGGACCAAGAGGAGAGAAAACAGGAAGACAACTGAGTACAAAGTTTCAGATGAAGACGTTCCAAGGATCTAATGTGTAGTTTGGGTGCCAATGGATGTGCTAGGTAATTGAACCATGGTAACCACTGCACACAGTATACATATGTCAATTTACCACATAGCACAGCTTGCATATAGATGGGGGCTATCATTTAAGTATTTTAAAATGTATTATTTTTGCTCCATTGTTCTTATTTTGCAATAACTTGATATGTTTCATTATGTTCTACTAAGATGAAAACCCAGCTGTTTGTAAACATGATACAGAAAGAAACTGTAGCTGCAATCCCTGAAAGGACAGAAATAGAAGGCAGGGTTAAAAGTGAAGTGGAAGGGCTTGCAGATAACTTTAGCGGTTCTTTAAGCTCCATCATAAATGCCATCTCACTTTAGTGCATCTTTACTGCTTCCTTCTTTATATGAGAGTCTCATCACCAAGGGGTAGAATTCTCTCACTATTCAAAGGCCAAGGGTATCTACTTATAAAAGTTCCGTCATCTGAGATAGATGGTGAGGGTCAAGTCAGAGTGTCCTCTATAAGTGGCTAATTGTCTTATGCTATACTGCTGCACAAACAATGCGGGATAGAAAATGTGGACATTAATTAGAGAAAAAACAGGGGAAGAAGAATTTTATTCATTGTTTTATACACAAAATCGAACTTTTGGTCATCCTCAGATTTTCAAGTTGAAGTTATAAGATAAATTCATCCCTGTTGCTAGCAAGAGGTACCGAATAACCAAATTATTTGCTGGATGCCTATGCTGCTTTCTCAACCACAAGCCTTAGGGACTATGAAGGAAGAAGGTGTGAGATAATCGTAAGAGCCAGAGGTCAGAGAGGGCTGGTACAAAACAGTGTCTTCTGGACATACCGGACTGATGAACTCTTAACCTCACAGCAGCTGTAGCTGTTTATAGAAGACCTGCATAGGATTAATCCAGTTAACCTGCTAGCCTGAAGTGGGAGGGGTTCATGAGATCACACGTCTAACAGAAGTTACGGGCATCCAGTGTCTTCTGGGGCAGGGAGAGTCAGTGTTCTTTAAATGTGTGGTTTCTAGTTGATCTACCCTGCGGCAGTGGTTTGGCTCCATACTCATGAATATAATGGCCACAAATTGGAGGCTAGGAGGTAGAAAAAAGAAGAAAGGAAGTTGGGAGATAAGGAGGTAAGGATGGATACGGGAGGATTTGGAGGATGAAGGAAAATGAACATTATCTAACTGCATTGGAGGAAACCATCAAAGGAAAAATAAAACTATTTTAAATAGCCAAAATAAATTAAATGAAGACCTTTGAATGGCCATATTTATTTTTCCATTCACATCTTCAACTTTTGCCTCATTTAGCAAGCATGAGCATGATCCTTCTGAAATTGGAAGCTTTTAAGGGTTATCTATTTTTATTTTATGTGTGTTTGTGTATTGCTTGCACATTGTGTGGTGCCTTCAGAGGGCAGAAGAGGAAGCCAGACTCCCCTGGCACTGAAGTTATGGATGGTTGCCATGTGAGTCCTGGGAACCGAAGCTGGGTCCTCTAGAAGAGTGCTCCATGCTCTTAACCACTGTGTCATCTCTCCAGTGCTGTCATCTCAAGCTTTATTGTGCATGAAGAACCCTAACAGTGTTAAGTTTATATAAAAACGCCTGCCCCTCTCCACTTCTTGAACTGCCATTTCTGTAGGTCTGCGGTAAAGCCCAGAGATATTTGCATAGCTTTCTAGAAAGTTTTCATAGGAGAGCTCTCCTGATCATATTTTATAGATCACGTTTAGGAAAGTGGGTAAAGACACTTATTAAATGTTTAGGTTTATGTTAAAGGCTAAAATAGTGCCAAACTTGGTGGAACACATCAGCACTTGGACAACTGAGACAGGAAGATCATGAGTTTAAGGCCAATCTGGGCTACAAACACCCTTTCTAAATATAAACAAATACAAAATGAAATTTGAATCACCTCAGCACACATAGTTTTGAGATACTGCCCAAACATACCTGCTTTACTAGTGTTTTACAAGATTACTTTCAGAGTTTATGGGAAGGAGAAGAGCATAGACTCAGAATGCTAGACACGGTTTCCAAAAAAAGGGGGGGGGGCTCAGCAAACCGAGCATATATATGAATTAAACAGAGCTGAGAGCAAGAAAAGAGCAAGAAAAGCGTCCATTCAAAATGAGAACTTAAAGGTGAGCATTTATGGGGTGGTGGTCCTAACGGAGGAAGGTCAAAACAAAACTAAACAAACAAAACAAAACAAAAACAGAACATGGACAATGAGGTCCTACGTGCAACGTGCAGATGAGCAAGTTGGACAAAGACCCCCAACCCTTGTCAAGATTATTTGATAGAGTTTGGGAGGCCAAAGACTTGGATAGGCTAAGAATTAGCTCTCAGGCCTCTTTCTTTCTTTTCTGATCTGGTTAAGATTTTTCTTCAGACTCCTTCCTCTGGATTTCTCTGCCTGGGTATCCAGGGTAGGCTCCTCTCCTAGGAAGTGGAATCCCGCGGTTTCTCTCCATCTCTCCCTCTCAACTGAAGATTCTGTTCTTCACTTGAGAAGAAACTGGATGCTTATTTCAGAACGGTTCTGGGCTTAACTGACTCCGTGTCCTAAAATCAGTGAGAGAAACCCTAGCACACGACAGGCAGTGTCCACTTTTAACCCCCTACAATCTTAACTTCCTCCAGCCCCTACACCAGATAGTTTCCCTAGCTGATAGGCACTTGTGTGTCCTGAATAATCTGTTCCCACTCTAGACTATAACTAAGAGGCACAGATGGAGACCCCAAACTCCCTGTTTCTTGCCTGCCTTCCTGCTGCCTCTGGAGAGCCTTTGGTAGGATCTGGGACTGTATGTAGCTCTTAGAAGACACCACTTTACCAAGACTGGCTGTATTAGTCCTTAAATCCTCAGGGAAACTCCCAACTGCTTCTCTCTGTTTCTCGCCTCCCTCAGGGAAAAATAGGTTTCCTAGTAACTGTCCTATTTCAGAGTAGAATGCCAGAAGCTGTCCCTGTGGCTTATGTTCCAGGGACTCCTGAAGAAAAAATGCTACATAACCAAGCCTACAGATTGATAGTGCGGCATTAAAACAATCACTGATATAGTATCCCTGCAACCACAATCACCTAATGATGGTGACAGCTGGTGGTACTGATACAGTTCTGTTGCTATACTGTCATTAGGTGCCCTCTGGGGTGGAAGCCACAGTTAGCAGAAGCTAGGGAATCTTGCTACTCTCTTTTCATTAGGAATGTTTTTGCTTGTTCTACTGTGGAGATGAAGGGCTGAAGGTGAAGTATTAGCTCCCATTTAAAGTGAAAGCCTATCAATCCCAGGTAATTAAAGACAATCTCTTTGAATGCCTGCATTGTTATCAATAACTTGACAGTTTTGACTCTTTGAAATCTGGCTTCATCTTTCAAGTTGAACCATGGGTAATTTTCAATTCAGATCTTAAAAGGGACTTCATCCGTTAAGTATTGAGCTCCTTTAAACTCTGTCCTCTTAATAGTTACATTGTTCTCCTGATGGAAATAAACAAAATATGTTGAATTGGAAAGACTATCATTTCCAAATAATATTAACTACTTTATTTGGAGTTCTTAAAACTAAAGCAATGCTTTATACAATATCCCACCTATGATTTGTAGTGTGTGTGAGGGTGGGGGGGGTTAGCTCTCATAATCTCCATTTTAAAAGTAAAGAACATGAGACCCAGAGAGTTGGGTTACTGTTTAAGATCACATATCTTATAATGTGTAGTCAGAATTTTAATTCAGGGCTTGGAGAGATGACTCAGAGGTTAAGAGCACTTGCTCTTCCAGAGGACTTGAATTCCATTCCCACAACTTCATGGTGGTTTGCAATTGCCTATAATGAAATCTGGTGCATGCACTAGCTTCAATCTACTGTGCATGCAGGCATACCTTCAGGCAGAATATTGTATACATTGCATTCACACACATATAAATATAATATATACAGTGGATATATTAATATATGACATATATAACACATATAACACATATTCACATATAACATATATACTACATATGTGAATACACACACAAGAATTTGAATCCAGGACTTATCCATAACCAGAGCTCAATTGTTATAGGATAGCTTTTCTATGGTTAACTGAGCAGTTCCTGTTCTTTCCCCTGTGTGCTTCCTCAGACTACCTGTGCTATCTCAGGAGGCTCCTGTGGGCAGTCCCTACTTTCCCCTGCTCTGCCTAGCAGAAGTGAGTAGTGTTTGAAGATTGAGCTTAAATGTTATTTTTTTAACTTTCCTCTTGTCTATACTATTTCTTGTCAGAAATGGATTCCATATGTTCCTTGATTATGCATATCATCTTTGTTTTATATAGAAACATATTAGTCTTTTTCATATTGCTGCCCACACACATGGAATTGATGAAGAGAAATCCCATGTGTTTTCACCCATTTGTAAATATTCTCTGAATCTTCCTTGTATCACATGTGATTCTTATATTACTTCAATTCTCTCCTTGATTACCCAGTATAAATTCTCAACTTGTGGTTTATGTAAATCCCTAAAAGACTTTATCAATATTTGCCATATGGTGGACTTTCAGCAAGTGGCTGTGAAATGCAATTTGCTGGAAACATTCCTGGATTAATCTGGGTCAGAGCTCAGAGTAAGAACTTGTCAAATTAGGAATCTACATATGGGGAGCTCGGCTGAGGGGTCTCTGTCTCCCTTGTCAATGACTGAGGGTTGTAATATGAATTTCTGGGCTCTACAAAGATTCCACTGTTATAAAGGGGTGGTTGATGACAGGCAGGAGAAGTAAATTGCCAAAGGTGGTACCATGTTGAAGTCACAGAACTACTGAACTGTAATTCAGATCACCTTCATGCTGGTGCAATATTCTTTTTACTACATCATGCTGACACAAACAGAGCAACTGGTGACATTTAAAATATCTTGCCATCAATGTTTCTTGTCCTGGAGTCCAACAAATTTTCCCTTGTAATGTAACTGGAAATTTTAGGATAAAACAGACCCCAAGTTTAAGAAACAAAGTTTCCTAGCAGATTTTGAATGCAGTTTCTAGGTTTTAATGTCCATCAACTGATGAATCGATAGTAAAAACATTTATTTACATAATGGAGTATTATTTAGTAGTTAAGAAAATTTATGTTATGAAATGTGCATGTAAATGGATGGAGATGGAAACAATAATTCTGTGAGAGATAATCCATACTCAAACTTCGCCGATTTTCGTTCATTTGTGGATGTTAGCTTTGACTCTTCAGATTTGTGTGTTTCATTTGGAATGTCCACAGAAAACAGACATTTAGTAAGGGATCATAGGAGCATTCAGGGGCAAGAGAGAAAATTAAGAGATATAAAGAGTTAAAGAGAGAGTAAAGAAACAAGAGGGTTAAATTGGGGTTAGGGTGGGATGGAAGGGGTAGAGGAGAGAATCCTGGGAGGCATAAATAGCACTAAAACCTTTCGTAGAATGTCATTTGGAAATGCACTGCTGTTGAAATTTCTTAAAATAATACACATATATAAAAAAGAGCATAAATGGTGTTACCCTATAACAAGGGAACAATGCTCCAACTAATTATAGGCTAACAAACAGCCCAGTGCCATAGACACCCATCAAACATTATAGGCTACTGCCATTGCTATTGGTTACCCTTCAGAACGTGATGGTGAAATGCTATTTCTGAAGATGCCACATACTGGAATCATAAAACATGGGGAAAGCAAGCTACTATTGGCCTGGAGGCTTCATCCCTATCAGCAAGCTTTCATAGGGCTGGAAGGTGCTATGCGCTCTATGGGAGGAGGAAAACAGTCCTTGGTTGTGTCGGGCTGTGAACCTTGGGAGCTACAGGAATGACTGGCCTGGCAAGGACACCTGCTGATGCAATAGTGGCATAAATGTCATGGGAATAGCTAGTCACATTCTGATTTGATTTACGCCTCACTTCAAAAGATGAAGCCCATACCTGGCACCATTAGGGTGCCAAGAACATGTGACTAGACGGGTCATCAGCCCCATGGTTGAGATTGCTATTATTCTGCTGACCCATTCCTAGCGGCTTAACTTTGTAGCCATATATTTTGGCAACTCTTAATTCTCATCAGAGAATCTTTTTTTTTTTATCAGTGGATGTCCCTTAACAAATATCAGTCAAGAAGCAGAAAATAAGATGTTACAGAATTTCAGCCCTAAATCTCAGCTCCTCTCAAATCTCAGAGATCACTGTGAAAGATGAGAAGGAAATATTGTAAGAAGCATAGACGATGAGAGACTACAAGGGAACAAGGTTTTCTAGACATAGCAGAGTGTTTACACATACGAATTCACAGAAGTTGAGAGAGAATGCACAAAACCCCCACAGGCTCAAACCAGACAAGAATCTCAGCATAGAGAGTAAGAATGGACACAAAGTCACACTTCTCCCTAAGGAGCTATTAGCAGCTGGTAGGGACTGAGAGAGAGAGTCAGTTCTCTCTACGGGTGTGGTGCCTGGTAGGTTAACTCCCCTCTCCTAGGTGCCACAGATTCAAAGTGTATAAGGGCAGCACTAACTGGACTTGATGAGATTAAAGTAAACAAGGACATAAATTAGGGTGCTAGGGAAAAATATTAGGTCTCAAAGGAGTTGGTGGAAGGGATAAATAAGATCAAAATACACTGTATAAAATTATAAACGAATGGATAAAAATGAGAGAAATTTTTTTTCATTTAATGGAGTCCTCGCTATCACAGTGACTCTGCTTAAGTAGGTGTCTCTCAATTATTCACAGTTGGATCATCAATTGCAAATTATATTTGAGGTCTTATTGATATTATTGCATACCCAATGCAGTAAATCTTTGTTAAGGCAACTTTAATGCACTTGTCTTCTGATTTTTAAAGTATAAATTTTAAAAAAGATTGTTTTATTGATAACTCTTAGGCACAACTTAGTGATTTTTGAGTGTCAATTCTTAATGTTCTTACCTCAGAAATTAGGTGTGCAGGTGTTAATTAAAATAATCTAGCTGCCACAATGTATAAATATAAAAATATCACATTGCATAGCATAGCTCAACACAACTAAAGATTTTTTAATGTGAAAAGAAAGACTTTGAAACTTTTTTCTTTCTTTCTTTTCTTTTCTTTTCTTTTTCTTTCTTTCCTTTTCTTCTTCTTTTTGTTTTAGGAAACAACCAGTACAGCTGAATCTGGGGGTGGGGCAAGGTCCCACTCCCACATGGTTAGCTTTTGTTGATCTACAGTATGAGAAAGCAGAAATCCAGCACCAGACCATGAGAGATCATGATCCTGGAATCTGAACAAAGTTTCCCCAAAAGCATATGTCCATTTTCAAGATGCCAAGAAATATACCAGCAACCGACTGCTAAAAGATTGAGAAAGCTAAGCAAAAATTACACTATCCTTATGGTGGAAAATACTGGCACCTGAAATAAAGGTGAATTTAAAAAACTGAGGATAGAAGCACTTATAGCATTCAAAAACAAACAAACTAACTAACTAACTAGTAATGTGGCCATACAAATATCCACACTTACGTTGGATCCAAATACAGAAAACAATGCAGTGTAAAGAGAGATTGCCAGGCTGGTGAGCAAAACATCAAACGATGAATTGCTTCAAAGAGATACCCCTTAAATACCAGGACACAAACAGAATGATTTTGTTTTCTAAAGTTACAGCATTAAACCAAGGAAAGCTCACATAGCTAAAATGAAATTGAAAACAACATAAGGCTGGGGTAATCAGAGGTAAAGAAAGTTATTTCAGCTGGGCGGTGGTAGTACACGCTTTTAAAGCCAACACTCGTGAACAGGCAGATCTCTTTGAGTTTGAGACCAGCCTGGTTTACAGAGAGAGTTCCCGGACAGAGAAACCCTGTCTTGAAAACAAAACAAAACAAACAAACAAACAAAAATCCCAACAACAAAAAGTATTTCATAATAATAGAACAACAATAATCAGAAGATATATGACTCTGGAGTGGGATGTATGTAATTGCACAACCTCAAAATGCATAAAGCAGGAATCTTCTAATTCAAAGAGAGAAATAGAAATGTTAGCAATCAAAGCAGAATCATATATATATATATATGTGTGTGTGTGTGTGTGTGTGTGTGTGTGTGTATAGACATATATGTCATTGATACATGATAAGACAAAAATAAATAAGGATTCAGAATATATAGAAACTGAATTGAAGCCTAGCATGGTGGTACATGTCTTTAATTTCAGCACTCTTGAGGCAGAGGTGATAGTGAATCTCTGTGAGTTCAAAGATAGCCTTGTCTACAAAGTGAATTTCAGGACAGCCAGGGCTATTACACAGAGAAATTCTGTCTTGAAAATCAAAACTAACAAACAAATCAATTGAATAGTAACCTATTAGATCTACTCAAAACGTTATACACAGCCACAACATAAAGCATTTATTTTTCAAATGTGCCTGGGAAAGTCACAGGAATTTATCATATCTTGGACAAGACTCAGCAATTGTGAAAGGATCAAAACTCTACATAGAGTATGTTTTGTAATCACAGTAAAATTAGTCGAGAAATAATGAAAATTTTGCTAGAAAAGCTCCAAATAATTTACTAAAGATGCAACATTTACACATAAGTATGGCTCAAAAAGAAGAAAAAATTTGTACTACAGTTGTTATTGAGACTATTTTATATAACACAGAAGTAAAAATACATACTAAACTTGGAAAAAATTAAATTATTACTGGAAGTTTATTTATGTTTTCAAATATTTATTCCTTAATTTATGCTTCTAGGTGTGCCTGTATTAATTTCTGTTCAGCATGTGCTTACAGGTGCCCAGAAATGCCAGTACAGTATCTAGAGCTTGAGTTCCAAGTGCACCGAAAATCAGCTGAAGTAGAGTCTTCTCTGAGAGCAGGAAGTGCTCTTGAGTGCTGAACCATTCCTCCAGGAACCCCAATTTCTATCTTTGAATAAATATATTTTTAGAAGTCTAGAATTCAATGGTATGACTTCAGATTAAGGAAATTATAAAATAATATGGAGTATTTATAAAAAGAAAAAAGGTAGGAATAATAAAAGCAAAGGCATATATGCTATAAAGAATGTACACCCTATTATTTTTCCATTGATAAGATTAAGAACTAATAAAACAAAATACAGTGATAAACTTCATGTAATATCATTATCAAAGAGAGACCTTCTATAATATTTTACACCAGGAATGGATGTTTGTAAAACACTATGGAATTTAGTAACAATTAATAATACAGTAACTTGGTATTTTAAAACATTTTTAGCAAATTAATTTCAATCTCAGATGAAAATAAACTATATTTTGGAAAAAAATATCAAAACTAGACAAGAAGTGTCAAAATATTTAGATAAAATTAACCTAATATCCTTCTAAGAAACTTAAAACATAATTAAACTCTTCATATGAAGTTTAAAGTATTTATTTATAAAAAGAATAGCTATAATTTCTAATATATTAAAATTCTCAGATAATGTGATAAGGAAAAATCTTAAGCAGTCATTAGCAGAAGATTATATAGAGCTTTAAATAAGATACATGCAGAATACCCAGTGAAATATGCAGAAATTAAAGCATACATATTATATGACCATATTTCTAGTAAAACAGTAAAAAGCAAAGCCTGGGTGTATTCATACACACCTATAATCCCTGCACTCAGAAAACTGATATACTGCTGTGAGCTTAAGGGCAGCCTTGTCTACACAATAAGTTCCATGCCAGCATGGGAAACCATCTAAAAAGCAAGCAAACAGAAAATTGAACTGTTTCTTAACTAGAGACTTCTAGAGACTTTATCCCTATTGGTTAGAATTCATGGTGCTGGAAGGAACTTTGCATGCTACCAGAGGAGAAAAATATCATTAACATAGCTCATCTACAAGTCCTATGATAACTACAGTAGTGATCTGACAGCAAGATACTGGTGCATTAGTGGTACAAAGGTTATGAGTAACCAACCACATCTGGCTTGTATACAAGGCCCATTCATGGAGTGTGTGTGTGTGTGTGTGTGTGTGTGTAGAAAGGGAAAAAAGTAGAGGATATTTTATTACATTAATGCTGTTTGATAAATGGCTTTTGATACTCAGGGTTGGTCTACTTTCATTCTATCCATGGCTGTGATGTACAAACACCTCAGAACAAGAATTTATAATGGCAAACAAACTCACCAATTATACAGGTTACACCATCTCCCCCAAATTGCAAAAAAACAAATGGTTGTGCATGATTTGTAGACAGGAAGCAATTGGTGGAGAGTGTGTCAAAGAAAGAAGAAACATGCTCTGTGACCAGCTCTGCTGGAAAGTTGGTGAAACATCCTGGCTGAGGAGAGGTTTTGAAACAGCCTGAAGGAAGTTCAAACCCTTATTTTACTTGCTATGGTTCAGAGCTTACATGTCTGAGGTGGGATTATCCTCTCTATGCTGTGATTACCATTAATGAATAAAGAAACTGCTTTGGGCCTATAGCAGGGCAGAACTAGATGAGGGAAACTAAACTGAATGCTGGGAGGAAGAAGGCGGAGTCAGAGAGAAGCTTTGGGCTGCTGCAGGAGACAGAGATGCTGAAAACCTTGGTGGTAGGCCATGAGCCTCATGGTAAAATGTAAAATAATGGAGATGGGTTAATTCTAGATGTAAGAGCTAGCTAGCAATATGCTCAAGTAATTGGCCAAGCAGCGATTTAATTAATATCGTTTCTGTGTGGTTATTTAGGGAGTCTGGGCAGCTGGGAAATGAAATGCAGCCTCCTACAACACATGTATGTCACGGTCACATGTTGAAGACATGGTAGTCAGCCTGGGCACTACTGAAAGATGTTATGGTTCAGAGTTTACATGTCTACCAAGGTTGTATTTTGAAGACATAGTTGTCAGCCTGGGCACTACTGAGAGATACTGTAACCTTGAAGAGGTGAGACCTTGAGGAAGAAAGTTGGTTCTGACCTCAGGGCATATCCTAGAAGGGACTAATGAGTCCCAGCCCTGTTCTCTCTCTCTCTCTCTCTCTCTCTCTCTCTCTCTCTCTCTCCTTCCTAGCCACTTACAAGTGAGCATTTTCCACTATTACACACTCCTTATTGTTTTGTTTTGCTTCACCAATTACCCATAGAAAACAAAATGCAAACAAACAAATAGACAAAAAAAAGCACAGAAAATATGGAGTCCTGATGTAGGAGGGTCATCTGTCTATGTGTTACTTTCATTGGTTAATAAAGAAACTGCCTT
>LOEQ01004167.1:94948-107264 GCA_001685075.1 Bramus lutescens | reverse complement strand
CTCCTCTTATCACTACAGAGTCCAGTTTCTGTTGGCTAACTAGTTCTGAGCATAGTGCCTGCTGTCAAGTGTGGTTGATATGCCCAGTATTACTCCATTAAAGAAAATTAGTTTCCCCTCTCTCAGTAAGTAGGTATCAGTCGCAAATAGATTATTGGAAAGGGGTGGAACTTTGTATTCAGTTCCCCTTCTCTGGGCTAGGGCTTTGTCTGGTTTGAACTTGCACAGGTCTTGTTCATGCTTTCATGGTCTCTGTGCATTCATGTGTGTATCTGCCCTGCAGTATCTGAAGATGCTGGTTCTTTGGAGTTATCTACCACCTCTGACTCTTACAATCATTCTGCCTCCACCTCTGCATAGATTCCTATGATGAGCCAAATAAAAATTCCTTTAGGAAAAGTCATTTCAGATTTCTCCCATACTCCTTTCTCTCATCTTCCTCATCAGGATAATTTAGTGCACGACTTACTGAACAGAACTCTGGTAAAAGTAATTGCCATAAATTTGATATAAAGAAGTTAAAGGGGTAAAGTTTAAGGAATCTTAGTAAAACACAAAGGTGTTAGAATGCTCAAATATCCTACAAGTCCTACAGGAAATCTAAAGGATCTATGCTCAATATGAAATGATCTCTCTTTCTTTTAACACGAGGCCAGCAAAGCTTAAATTGATATGGTTGATGGAGAGAGAAGGAATCGTGGGAAAGCACAGGTCTCTGGTGCACTGTTCTTGTATCTGTTACATACTGCACAAGGATAGAGCCAATACATACCCAAGCCAAGCTCCTGCAATGTTGAAGCCAAATATAGATGAGAATAAAAGGGTAATCTGTTTAAAACCAAACATATGATTTAAAGATGATTGACAAATAAAACACATTCATTTTTCCGGACCCTTTCCTTAATGAGAGGACACTGTTACCATAGTCTTTGATCAAGATCCTGGCCCAGCCCTCTAAAATAGCTTCAGAATTATTTCCTCCTCTCTCTATCAGTTCTTGCTGCCAGACTGGCTTCTGTTGATTCTGGACCCCTTGGGCTGACATAGTCTGAGGAACTGGTGCCAGACCTTCTGTATATGTCTGGCATCACACTTTGCCTTCTTCAAGTTTTGCTATTTCAACTTGCTATCTGATGGCCAACTTTGACCTTGCATCTAATTCTTAAAATCTGAATTGGATTTTTCTTTTCTTTTTTGTCTTTAAATTTATGATATGTTTATCTATGTTCTTGGCTCAGTCCTGATAACCTCTTTACTGAAATATTTTAATATACCACGTTCATGTCTCACCAAATTGCACTGGCATCAAATTTATAAATTCCTTTACTAAAATCTATTAGCCATCTACTATATAGAAATATTGTGTGAAGTTCAATGGATACAACTATATACAAATTTTACATAGTACTCTCTGGAGGCTTAGAGGTGCTCTCTGGTGACTTGGATATTTAAACAAGACACACTATTATTTCCTAATGAGAAGAGAATAGGGACAGTACTTAGCAGGTAGCTGTGTGTATGTGTGTGTGTGTGTGTGTAAATGTACTCACTTCCTTAAACCTTTCAGACTAAGTGTTATGTAACTGATACCTAAGTCATGAGAAGGAACGAGCCAGGTACTGGCTATGGCAACATCTTTCCAGCTGTAGCCCTTCTGGCATTACATTGTACTTGTGTGGCTGGTCAGGAACTCATGAGCCTTTGAAGTGACCATCACCCTTATCTAACACGAATGCTGCTGGTCCTGAGAATGTCAGTAATTTTCTATCACATATTTATGCAGGCAAATGATTGAAGGTCTCTGATGATACTGATTAGGCTAGTACCAGATACTCTTTTTGAAACTTTGATAGCATGCTGGGAATGGAGCTCACAGTAGAGAACTTGCCTAATATATATAACAAGACCCTGGGTTTCGATACCCAGATTTGCCCCCAAGTACAGAAAAAAAAATTCGAGTTTTCACCACCAAATATAAGCAAGCAAACTGTCATATCACAAGTCTCCCAATGGTGTTCCTGCTTAACCTCAGGCCCCCCAACACCTACTGTCCCATCTGATTTGAACTCTTAGAAAGTGCTGGAGGGTTCTGCCATGATCAGTTTCCATTTAGCGGTGGTAAGATAATTACAACCAGCCTAGACAGAAAGCTGACTGGGCTTTCTGTCCGTGGATTGGAGCTCATACTGCACATATTGAATCCTGATACTGTGTTCTTAGATTTCAGAGATTCAACCCTCCAGCCCTCATCTCCCTACAGCTTCTTGAGAAGGCAGCCATCCCACTATTCTGCTGCTACCAGGGCTTTTCTAGACACAAAGCCTACATTTTTGTTTGTTTGTTTTGAGATAGGTTCTTACTACATATTCCTGGCCCATCTAGAATTTACTGTTTAGAACAAACTGTGCTCAAACTAAGAGAATCATCAACCTCTGCCTCCGGAGTGCTTGGTTTAAGGGTGTGCATCATCACCAGGATTCAAAGCCTGCTTGTTTTGGGAAGGTTCACTTTAAATACACCTCTAACCCCCCAACAGTCAGTAATCTTAAAGTCCTGGAGCCTTCCTTGAAGTTTTGGTTTGTATAAAAGTGAGGACATTTTGTAGTATTTTCTGAAAGATATCTTTAAGTATTTTGGGGTTTGTTGTATTTTATTTATTATTTGTCTTTAGATGTCTGTTTTCTAACAAGAGACAGAGAAATTGGGTGGATTTGGATAGGAGGGGAGGTGGGAAGGATCGTAGAGGACCTGGGGCAGGGGAAACCATAATCAGAATATAGTATACAAAAAAATCTATGTTCTATAAAACAAAAATAGAATAAAAAGAAGACAAATTTTTAAAACAACAACAAAAGACAGATATGATGACCATTTTTCAGAATAACTTTCAAAAATAATATAATCTCAACCTGTAGCTATATCATCTCCTTATAGAGTGTCATTGTCTACTACATTTATGTCACTTCTAGGTTTTGTTTAGCACTTTCAACTTTCCTAGGAATGGGGTAACAGAAGAGGGGTGCTTCTCTGGTCCTTGAATGGGAAAGGATAGGACAAAGTTGACTCTTGACAGAATGTAGTAACCAGTCTTGTATTGTTATAGTTTTAAAATGAGCGTGATTACATTTTATTTATTAATACACATATGCATATATATGTTTGTGTATCTATACATTAAATTTATCTTATGGAGAATTTGAGGACTGATAAATATATTCTAGGTTTATGAAGTACTTTTCCTGTTAATTTTTAATAGTATAAAAGTTATGTAACCAACTTTGTTAAAATGAATGATTATCTGTAAGCAGCATGATGTTAATTTGAATGAACTTAAATACAAATTCAATCTTATAGCTATTTTGCAAATGACTAAGGCCAGGGGTTATTTCTTAACACTGTTGAGGACGGAAAAAATTGTTTTTTTTACACCGATTGCACACATTTAAAAGTTTCAGAGGCATTTGTGAAATTCCCCACTGATGCTGTCTATGGCTCTCTTCACTTTGCTCAGACATGGTAAGCCATGGGAGAGAAGTGAGGAGGAGATGGAGGGCAAGCTGGGATTGATATAACTTCCCTGAAGGTCAGCCAGCAAGCCAAGGGGAAGGATGGAATTAGAACTCACAGCCTTCAATTTTCCAGGCTGTTGCTTAGCCCACTGAACCCCACTGCCTCTGACTCAGTGTATTAATAGAGGCTGCGGAACACAGACTGCTTGAACATATGGCAGAGAGGATGAGAAGATAATATTCGGTGACAGTTTCGTTTCTGCAGACGGGTGGCTGGGAAAGCTGTTTTTCGGCACAGGATTCAGCAAGTGAAGCGTTAAACGCATTTTCTTATTTTTGTCTCCAAATGATACAGCTTTTCCTCTTGAGTGAGATCAATTTCTGGACGTTCCTATTGTCAGGGGAAGCTGGTGGAAGTGAGGCCAAGGGTGCAGGCCTCCTCACAGACTGTTGAGGGGAATAAATAAGGCCCACGCGGAGCACCCTGCACAGCCCCTGGAGGGTGCCTAATGACTGGCCAGTTCCACGCCTTTAGCACACAACACCTGCAGTTGGAACAAGGATTCAGAAAATTGGCTCCTAATCTAGACTCTCTGTGGCTCTTTAGCAATAATGTATAATATAGTACACTTTTAATAGGCTCTAGTTATTTCCTTCATTGCTATCACTAGATGCCACTAAGAATCAAGTCCAAGGGCCTCTTCATACAGGGAGCTGTGGGAACAACGTGAGGTTTACTATTCGATTTTTTTTTTGTAAGAAAGATAGCACACAGGGCTTGTAAGGAGCAATAGAAAATCAGAACACGTGAGACAGTGGTCAGCACATCCAAGACATGGAGCCTGGAAGTACAAGAACTTTAGGTATAATGTAAGGCTAGTGTTTTCCAGCCAAGAGGAGATATAAGGTTCAGTGTCTGTCTTTTTCTACCTCATGTATATCTGACCTTCATTGTAAGGTGTGTTTGGAAAATACGGAGGTTTGTAAATAAGCGATAGGCAGGCTTAAGAATGCATAACTCCCTGTGGGAAGCCTCACCCTCTCTGAAGAGTCCTTGGGGAGGGATGGGGGAGGGAAGAAGATGTGGGGAGGGGTGGGGAGGGAAGAAGATGTGGGCAGTGGGAGCACTGGAGGGAGAGGGAACTGGAATTGGTGTGTAAAATGAGATTGTTAAAAAAAAAAGGATGGCTGTTTCATACAACAAAGTGAAGTAGGACAGAGCGTGAGCATTGCATCTCTGTCACTGGGCGACCAAGTGTGTGCCTGATGGGCCTTCATTTACTCATCTATGATGGAAAGTTAATAGTGGCATCTACCCTCACCAGCTTGTGATGAGACTTAATCAGCTAATGCAGGGAAGTACTTTTCATTTGCACTTGTAGGTGGTAGGCGCTGGCCAAAGGGAGCTGCTCTTAGAAAGCTGTCAGCACAATCATTGGCTACTATTATTCTATCTATTCTAAAAGCCATGTTGGGATTTCCGTGATGAGACCTCTGTGCAAGAAGAGCACACAATGTTCTGGTGGCAAAGGCGTGAGGTGGACAGGCCAGGTGGCCTTTCAGGGTATGGGTCATTCTGACTGGCTGAACAGACCCTATATCAAACTTGGGTCTGTGTTCATTTTGTTATGAGATAGACCAAATACCTCCTTCAAGGTCATAATTTAAAGGCACAACCTTAGAATGTGACTGTATTTTGGAATACGCTGTTTCAAGAGTAATGCAAGTAAGTTAAGTTCAGAGTAGACCCTCATCCAACATAACTGCTACCCTCGAATGAGGGAACATGGCCTCAGATACCTACAGAAGGAAAGAGAAGTTAAAGATGCTGGGGAAAAGTAAAGCTATTTAAAAGAAAATGGGGAAAGGCCAGAGAAAGTTTAGCATCCAAATCAGAGGTGATGTTTTTCTGTTCATTGCTACAACAGTGCCAGTAAAGCCCAGAGAATTCCAATTTAGCTTACCAGCTTTTATTCACCCGTCGGAGCCAAGAGATGGCATTGCCCTGGAATTCAAGTCACACTTCTCCCTCTGCATGCAGTGCTTTGGCATTTGCCGAGCTCTCTCAGGCAGGCCCCTAAATCAGAGCTTTTATTTTCTCAGCTGACATATTTCAGGCAGCACTTCCTGGGTGCTGTCCCTGCCCCCCTCTCCTTGGAGGGGTTGTGATGGCATCTCCAGCACACTGATGGCATTGCCATGCAGCTGCCCCTGCAGACTGCTGCACCTCGAAATAAAATTTAGAAGTTTATCAATCAGCTTTTTGTGGGGTGAAATATTACCTGCCAAAATACTATCCCTGGAGCATTCTTAAATCAACTGTTAAGGAAAGGGAAATACAAACAACATGGAAGGCTTTTTCTTTTTCTTTCTTCTTCTTTTTTCAATCTAGTGCACCTAAAATGAAGCAGCTACCAAAGAAAGCTCCTCTATTAGCTGTCAGGTTGGTGACTATGATCAGTTGGTGTCAATTACCTGAGCAGGGCAATATCTCCCCAGCTGTGGCCCTCCTACCGGCCAAACTTGACTGCTTTGTGCAAGCCGCATTAAACCTGTCTGCCATCCATCCCTGGGTCTCCTTTGCTGCAGCAGCTTAACAAGATGTGGAAGCTAGCATCACCAAAAGGCAAATACTATTTTCCAGGGGCCAGGATGCTGAGAGGTGAGTAGGGTGGAGAAAAGCACGATATAGGCCATTAAGCAACAGGGTGTTCTCATAACATCGCCTCATATGATCATTTCTGTGCAGATGTATTTTCCAACCTCCGAAAATCAGAAGAGGCAGAAGAAGATGAAGGGCAAAACACCAAATTGCAGCCAGCAGGCCACCGTCCTCCCAACTGAAAAAAATTGGAAGATATGACCAATTATCATTTTTTGCTTTGTAACTCCTTAGGGTAGGCTTGAAGCTTCTTTAAAGGAATCAAGAAATAAAAAGAAAAAGACCCCTCCCCCCCATACAGAGGAAAACACAAGCTGTATTTTTACAGCTCTCAGAAAGTTCCAACTTGAAGCAAATTCACAGTTTGTGCCACCGCTGGGGTACCCGGTCAAAATCCAGCTCCTGTCTTCATGCCTCAGCCCCGGGATATAGGACCAGAAGAAATTCAGTAAGTGGACCCCCCTAAAACAGTTCCCAACAAATATCCTACACTAAAGAGGAAGGTCTTTTTTTCTGAAGATCACCCCTCCCTTCCTGGAGGCTAGCTTTACAGATTGCTTAAGGATGTGGGCAGCTGTGCATCTGGTTGGGTTTCTGGGAATAGATGCTGAACTTCCATTTGAAATGCCCCCCTCCTGCTGTTCTTAAGTGGCACTGACAACAATAATAGGTATTTATACCAAGAGCATCCTTCGGAACCTTTATTAAATCCTTTCAAATACACTTTCCTGCCTCCATCCAGCAAAGATAATATGCTTTGTGACAAGTGGATGGGAGACGGCTGCACAAGTTTTGTCTGCCAGAACCACCTGTTCTTTAAAATAACTCCCTTTATTCATGTCTAGACTCTCATAGATGCCCAGAAAAGACACTGGCCTGCAAAGTCCTTTGGCCCCGCAAAATTGTGGCCAAGTTTTTAAGAAGCCATCTATACTGGGCTAAGAGACCTTAATGATCAGGTTGGTCAGCCACAGAATTGACATTTGCGTTAGAATTGCAATCAAGTGCCTACTGCATCTTAGTGTGAAATCCTGAGATGCAGAATTATCACTACCTCCTACCTACTGATGCCCATTTAATGCCATTTTTCTCTTCATATGCTAAATAAAGGTGTTTTTTTCCTAGTTCCATTTAACCTTCCTCTTTCCCCCAAAGCAATGAGAATAAATGTAGTTTCGACAGAACATGGCACTGTTAGTAGAGTAATATTTTCTCCTTCTTTTATTGTAACATTTGGGATAACTCTCTAATGCTTCCACATGGGACAGTGAAGACAGCTCTGACCTTGGTATGAAAAGATCCAAGACAGAATCCCAGCTTGGTCAATTACCACTTTGTAAATCGGGAGACCTATCAATCTCAAGATCCCCTCGTCAGAGGGAAATAAACTTTTATTACCCCAAGAGGCTTGTGAGAGAGTTAAAGAGAATACTATATGTGAGAAGAATTTGTAGGTGGTAAATTGCTACACACATATAAACTGTTTATTCACTTTTTAACTTTAGGGTTACTCCTTGGAAAATTGTCTCAAAGTGGGTAGAAAGAGGAAGGGGCAAGAACATGGTAATTTAATTAGATCCATAGGACTTTGCCTTTGTACAGTAGGGGGGCCCCCAGCCCTTTGGATTTAGCACATTGGTATGAGGTAACTTAATATGCAAATGACAGGCCTCAAAGGGCACCTAGACTCCACATGTGCCAATTAATCAAAGGAAACAGTCTCATCCTCTAATTCTGCTAATTAGAGGATCATCCACAAGCTACTGGGTTTCTAAGCTACCGAGGTCTAATAAATTTGCAATAAATTATGAGTAATACAGTAGTCAGGGACAAAGTAACTACTGAGCAATAGGATGGGAGGAGGGCACTGTTTATCCACTATTTTCTTTTTATTTTCCTTCTTAAAAACTTTGAACAACTTGGTTATTATCTAATTTTTCTACTTAAAAATCATAAAGTATTGTTGAAAATAATTAAGGAAGCCAAATACACAGATGAAAAGTTGACCATGATCATAATTATGAATACCTCATGTATACAAATAGCAGCTCTTCTCAAATTTTTCTGTTAATTTGATGTGATTTTCCCCTGTGCTTAAAAAAAAAAAACAAACTTGACAAACCAGTTTTCAAATTTATTTGTGGGACCATGAATAACTAAAACAATGTCTGATATAAAACAGCAAGATGTGAGCAAGAGACTTGCCACATGTGTAGCCAGTCTACACATAAATATTAGGAAAGACATATATATATATCATATACAGTGAATATATAGGTTGACTTAGGAACAGTTAACAAGTTCAAGAGACAAATCTTGACATGTTGGACACTGTCTACATGGCACAGTTAGAAAATCAGAAAAATCAGTAAAAATCAAGTTATTATAACTATGTGAAGACTGCTAGTTTCAGTTTCCCAGAGAGAAACAAAGGAAATTGTAGTCATAGTACAGAAAATATCAAATTCTATCCATTGAAATAAACAAATGCAAGACAAAAATTGAAAACCTTTAGGAAAAATTTTGGGAAGCTATTATAACCAGAAGACAAGGAAGGATTTCTTAATTAGAACAATAGCACATACAAAGTTAAATTACAATGAAAAAAACTAAAACAAATGGAAAAACCAAAGAGCAGTCCTCCCTTTTGTTCATTTTTTTTTAAGGTAGATATTCCTATGTAATCCATTTTCATCAAACTTCAGGGCTCAAATGATCCTTCTCTTTCAGCCTCTCAACAGCTATGCAAGTATCTGGTTTCCCATGCTTGGACCTAACCAACATTTTTAAAACATAGAAATCTAGGACAGCAGATAGAAGGCACTATTTTCTTTTGCAACTGGTATAACTAGTAAACAATCCATATTTTCCTAGAAGAACACAAAACTCTTAAAAACAGAAGATAACTCAAAAATGGGAAATATCTATGATTGATGAATAAATTCAATTAGTCAGTTGCATTCATCTTTCTAAGATGGAATACTATTTCACATGTATAATTTTGAGAAAACTTTAAAATTTTGGTCATTTCAGACTGGAAAGATGACCTAGTTGTGAAGCGCTTGCTCTGCAAACATGACGACTTGAGTTTCCATCCCCAGCACTCACCTAAAAGATAAGCATGGCGATACATGTCTGAAACCTCAGAGGTAAGAGGCAGATAGTTAGATCCAAAGGACCAATGACCAAAAACATCAAGCTCTCTGTTTTGTGAGAGACTCAGTATCAAAAATTAAGGTAGATAATCCTGAGATGGCTCAACAGATGAGACCATACGTCTTGCAGAAGACCTGAATTTAGTTTTTATCACTCATACTGTGTGGCTTACAACTGCCTGTAACTCCAGCTCCAGAGGATCTGACACTGTATTCTGGACTATGGGGGCACCTGCACTAACATATATGTACACGCACATAAACACACTCACACACACATATACACACACACACACACCACAACCCCCCCACAAAGTTAAAAATGATATAAATCTTTAAAAAATAAAAATAGTTGAAAAATTACAGAAAAGAGCCAACATTGAACTCTGGTCTCCAGATAAGCAAACATACACACGTATGGACATACATGTGTGCACAGTACTCACACATACACAAAATGTGATTATTTCAGGTGTTCAAGTGTTATAGTAGTCAGAGATATAATTTTTTTATTATTCTTAGGCAGGTAAGTCAGCACAACCACTGCAGGAGAAATTGCTAATTATTTGAAAATATTTTCCAATGTTTTTTCTCAGTAATAATGCTGAGTTCATGGCTAAACCTAGTAAAGATCACTTTTCCCAGTTTTCTATGCATAGAGAAATAGTCATTAAAGTTTGGTAAAAGGCCATGTGCTTTTTTTCCCCATCATCTGGAAAGAAGGAACATCAGAACTGTCTGTAGGTAAGTCTGTGAGGCATTTTCTTTATTTTGATTGATGTGGGAGGATCCATCCCACTGTGGGCAGGTGTTCCTGGGTTGTATAGTGAAGCAAGTTGAGCAAACCATGGGCAGTAAGTAAGTTCCTCCTTGGTCTCTAGAAGTTCATGCCTCCAGGTTCCAGCCTGAGTCTGTGCCTTCACTTTTTCTCGAATACGGACTATGACAAGGAAATATAAGCCAAGTAAACACTTTCTTCTCCATGTTGCTTCTGGTCAGAATGTTTTGTCGCAGCAATAGAAACCTAACTAAGACAGAATGTAATAAAATTGCTTTGTGTGTCTCTTTGGCCAGCTGGAAGGTGAATATATTAGCCAGAGGTCAATAAACCATTTGGAACCTTGAGGACAAAAGTTGTAAATATTCAGTGACCTGTATAATAGAAAGAATGTGAGTCTCTAACAGTGTGGGTAGGTAGCCATCTATAAACTATGCTACGGTAGACTTTGTGAATTTGAAATAGACATATATAGTCATCTAGGTAAGATGTAAACTATTATGACTCCAGCTTTGATGTCCATGGAGACCTATACTAATCCCACCTAATACATTCTCATCATGAAAATATTTCAAAAAGTTAGAGAAATATTCTCTGATCTGTCAGTTTGCACTTCTAGTAAATGATTCAAGAATATACTAAAGTACTCATAATAATACCAGATACTTAAAATATCCCAAAAGTTCATAGTTGGATAAATAGCTTCCTTGCAGTGCTCTTGTTTAATGAACTACTAATCTTAACCTCAGTCTAGAAAGCATCTATAAGCATGACATAACCCACAAATTTGCTGAATGAATTTCCAGTCAGAAATCCTAAACTATCTGTTATTTGGAGATATGTGCATATATGAGATTTATAAGCAAGAGTAACACAATACTAAACCCAAATTTGAGGATAATTATGTGTAGAGTAGAAATGGGGGAGGAACTCAATCAGGGAGGTCACAGTGTAAACTTCAAAGAGATCAGCAAGGCTCTGATTTTCTAATAGCAAGTGCTGTGGATAGGGATAGTCATTTTCTTAATTTCATGCTTTACTCTCATGAATGTTTTAGATATTATTTTGAATGGGTGAAAAATTTTACAATTATTTCAGAAAAACGAGCAGACAGGGTAAAGCAGTGCCTGGAAGTTTCTCTCTGAGACGCAAATGCATCTCTGGGACGTACAGGAGTTTAGCTCTGACATTTTTGCTTTAGCATAACTTATATGGCAGAATACTTCTTTCTCTGATTTTAAATATGTGAGCAATTTTCAAGAAATGGGCAGGTTGCACATCACTATACTACAGAGGACCTTGCAAAGCTCTGTCCTGCAATCAGTGGCATTAGAACTGCCTACATCACTGCTCCTACTTTGCAACCATCTTCTCTCCACAGATGTACCAGGTGCTCTGGACCCTGACGGTTAAGTAGCAGTTTTCTGTCATGTTGTAATATAACATTTCTACCCAAGGTCTTGTCCTGTAGCTAATGCCCTCAACTGGTGGATCCACTGTGGATGGTTCTATAAACATTAAAAGGCAGCTAGTGAATAGAGGCTAAGCACCTGGTCCAAAGAAAGCATAGCCTGAACCCTTCTGAAACTGTAAGTCAAATATAAAACAAAATCCTTGACTTCTTTAATATGTCTGTAACTCTCATAGAAAGCTAATAAATATATTTCATTATCTCAGTCCACAACAACCCAGTGAGGTGGACATTGTGTTAGTCTTTTATGAGAGCTGTCAGGACCAGGGTTTGGCATTATGAATGAACTAAAGTTCTCATAGTTAAGAAATGGGATCATTGTTTAGGTTCAAATGCAAACCCGTTATGCATCCTACTTGTTATTCTGATGGCTTGATTTCATATATGACTATTTAGACTCCTTTCATTCAGTTGTAGAAATGGGTACCATGGCTTCTCTGAAGCAGTGTTGACAGGGATGATTTAAATGAGTAACTTGAAAAGGAAGAAAATGACTGACAGCACTTCTGAGAGGGAGGAAGAGGAGGCACAGAGAAAATATGCAGGACATCCTGAAAAATTGAGGGTGAAATGATCGAAAAGAGAAGACAAATTAAAACAAGAGGACTAGGTATAAAGGAGAAAAAAGAAAGGAAGGATGGAAGGAAGGAGGAAGGAATAAAGGAAGAAAGGAAGGAGGAAGGAAGAAAGGAAGGAGGAAGGAAGGAAGGAGGAAGGAAGGAAGGAAGGAGGAAGGAAGGA